>JANTPZ010146040.1:0-11275 GCA_025593235.1 Vachellia pachyceras | reverse complement strand
ATGACGTATGGGTCCCTTTCCTGAAGGTTTTCCCATCCTCATATCACTCTGGGCAATTTTCCTTAATTCTGGAATTCCTACGGGACTCCGTGTACTAAACCAAGTCTATCCTTTCGACTTGCGGCCTATAATCTTTCTTTCTGTACTATTTACCTCTGATTTCTCTTTTCATTCCTAGCTATCGGATTAACATTTCATTCAGTTAGCATAGAAATTTATGGATATTACACAAGCAACATCCCCAATTAAAGTATCGCAACATTCATTCATGAGAGCATCAATATTTTCAAACATTTGAGCATACTCAACAATAATATCCTCATCCACCTCATCTTCACTATCATTAATTAAAGGTTCAACAAGGCTATGAGTAATGAGAGGTGGATTATTCTCCTCAAAGATAGGAACAATATTACCTGGATGTATATGAGCTTGAAGACTCTCCACATGTAGATTGACATTTGAGGCTTGAGTCCGAGTTCTATGCTCATTCTCTTGTAGTTCTTCAAGCCAAGGTTTTCCCTCTTTACCTCTAGTCTTCATCCACAGCATGTGATCATAGTATGTAGTGAAAAATTTGTTGATATGTTCTATCTCCTTAAAACTTTCGGATGTCCCTTACATGAGTAACACAAGGTATTTCTCCTTAAGCATATCATATTTTCTGGTCAAGGCATTGGTTAGGTCATTAAAGTTATTGGAAGAAGGAAGAATATCTGGTTCCGGAGGAGGATAAGTTTCACATGGTTGAGGTTGGTGGAAGGTAGGTTGGAAATTATGGTCATATAGCTCGTATGGAAAGTTAGGGGCAGGTATATATGATAGTGAAAGGTGTTGTCGATATGGTTCATATGGTGGAGGTGGTTTGTGTAATGGTTGCATGGGTTCAAAATATGGATTATATGATGGAGAAGATGGCTCATAATATGGTCTATGCGGTGGAGATGGTGGTTGGGAAGTTTGGAAGGAGAGTTGGTGGTGAGGTTCGCAATGTGGGATGGGAAATGGATTATCACATTCATGACCAAATGAACATCTCTTTTGATCATGCATCCATGTTTGGAGATCCTCCAATTGATGCTGTATGGATGTAAGGCTTTAAGAGAAATGATCTTCCATATCTCGTACAAAAGAATGCGAATTTGGGGGTAAAATAAATTAAAAGATTTCAATTTAAATAAAATAAAGAAGCTGGGAAATGAAAGATGAAAATATGATATGTATGCATGCACTGGAAAAGAGAAAAAATGGAATGTAAAGAAATAGTTCACTGAGCGAAAGTTGGTCGCAACCAAAATTAAATTTCGTCGCGGCGAAAATAAAAGAGTAGAGGCGTTGAAGCATAGGACTCATAACCACAACCTTGCTTGGTTTGATTCTGCAAAATAAACATTGGACCAGTAGCAGTATCTAATCTAAGAATGCAAATATGGAGAGATATAGGATAAATTGAGAATATCTTGGGAACAAAACTCTCCAAGTAAGAATCACAGCCAGGCAAGTCAATAGGATTCCCTTCAGTAGGAATCAAGCAATCAATCAAATTTTTGGAATCCTCTTGTGCTTACAAAGTAGATGTTAATAATTTATAATTTGGGCACCAGAGGATTCATCTTCATGATAAGATTCATTCTCATTTATGATTTCATCAATTGAAATTTTAGAATCCTTACTTAAGGGATCACCTCCACAAGTTTATGCTTATCAATTTTAGCATCTCTAGTACTATCAGATGTGTCATGTTTGAGGACTCTCTACATGCTGATTGACATTTGACGCTTGAGTCCAAGCCCCATATTCATTCTCTTATAGATCTTTAAGCCAATGATTTCCCTCTTCACCTCCAGTCTTCATCCACAGCATATGATCATAGTATACAGTAAAGAATGCGTCGATATCTTCCATCTCCTCAAAACTTTCTGTTGTCCCTTGCATGAGTAACACTAGGCATTTCTCCTTGAGTGTATCATACTTTCTTGTCAAGGCATTAGTTAGATCGTCTAAGTTATGGGAAGAAGGTAGGACATCTAGCCCACTTAGTTGATGTGTGATAGGTTCGGGTAGAGGATAAGTTTCACATGATGGTTGAGATTGGTGGAAAGTAGGTTGGAAGGGATAGTCATGTATCTCGTATGGAGAGTTAGGGTTAGATAGGTATGATGGTGAAAGGTGTTATCAATATGGTTCATATAGTGGAGATGGTTTGTGTAATGTTTGCATGGATTCAAAATATGGATTATATGATGGAGAAGGAGGTTCATAATATGGTCTATGATGTGGGATTGATGGTTGGGAGGTTAGAATTAAGAGTTGGTAGTGTGGTTCATAGGTTGGAATAGGAAATGGATTATCACCTTCATAGCCAAGTAAACATCTCTTTTGATCATGCATCCATCTTTGGAGATCCTCTAATCGATGTTGTATGGATGCAAGGCTTTGAGAGAAACAATTTTCCATATTTCCTACAAAAGAATGAGAATTTGGGGGTTAAAATAAATTAAAAGATTTCAATTTAAATAAAATAGAGAAGCTTGGACATGGAAGATGAAAATATGATATGTATGTATGCACTGAAAAGGAAAAAATGGAATGTAAAGAAATAGTTCAGTAAGCAAAAGTTAGATGCTGCGAAAATTAAATTTCATCCCCGTGAAAGTGTACTGACAACTATTTCTCACATGAAAACAGAATTGGCCATGCTGTAATATCCACCCTTTACTGTAAACTAAAATTGAGGCCAAACTGATAGTTATAAGATAAGATAAGGCCCATAAATAAAAGTATAGAAAGAGAAAATGTCAATAGACCAAAGATACCCTGATCAATTTAGTCCTAAGGCTTTGAAATTGATAAGAATGTAAGCTAGGGACATAAATGTCATTAAATATAAAGGTCAAGGGCAATATGGTCATTGGATAAAAAGGGCATAACCAGTAATCAAAAGTCAAGTTAGAGCCCACAAATAGAAAGCACGGAAAAAGTTAATGCGAATGGGCAAGATAACCCAAAGTCAGACCTAGCTCAGTGGGAGAAATTTTATGAGAACTTCCAGTTAAGCGTGCTCGCCCTGGAGTAATGTAAGGATGGGTTACCTCCTGAGAAAGACCCAAAGGTCATTACACAAAAGATCAAGGGCAAAAAAGTCAAGGGCAAAATGGAAATTATGAAAAGTTAGACAGTGTTTGTCATTAAGAGAAAGTGTAAGGGCATTTTGGTCATTTGACAAAGTCAAAATCAAAAAGTCACAAATGCCCAAAAGATAGAGCAGAACTCACTGATTAACAGAGTTTCGACAGACTGCTGAAAATTGGCCTAGATTTTATTTATAGAATTTTGAAGATTTAATTGCCAAAAATAATTATTTGAGGTATCAGAAGACCTCAATTAGTTGAGTTCAGGGCATAGAAAAATAAAGTAAATTTTATAATAATTAATAAAATTATTGCCCAATATACAATTGATGTGACTTTCCCGATTAAAAGGGAAAAAAACCTGAAAATCCCCAAAAAATAATTTATTTTAAAAATTAATTTTAGACAATCTAGAGGGCATTTGGGGAAGAAAAAGGGCTAGAGTACCAGTGAAAATTTAGAAATTTTTAAAGCCCTAAAGTATTTTGCCCTCCGAATTGCACGTTTTCGGGGTTTTGGACAGGATAAAATAACCCTGTTAATTTTCATGAGATCAAGGGGTATTTTGGGGATAATAATTTTGCTATATTCAAGAGGAAAATATGGAGATTGAATGAGGAATAAAATATCTCTAGAAAAGTAGAAAAAGATTTACCGGAATAAAGTTATGTTTACCGGTAAAAAGTGTAATTGGTAATAGTAATTGAAAGGGATCCAGTTTGGTTAGCCAAACCAAATTTTTACCCCTTAGTTACAGCCATTATTACCACTTTTGACTAGCCAATGAGGGACAAGCATGTGTTGTATATGTGGTGAGATAGCAGCCCTTAAGATCAATCTTATCATTTAAAACTTCATCCTAACCATCCATCAATTATGAGAGATTTTTATAAACCATTTTCTCTTCATTTCCCTTCCCATTTGGCTTACCTATCCAAGCTGCAAAAGAGGGAGAAGAAGATGCCATTTCCACCATAACAAGAAGAGAATAGCTTGAAGAAATTCCAAGGTAAGGGATGAAAGTACCTAAAGCTATACATGAATTTCATCCTTGTGAGCTCTTCTACAACTTCCATGGATTGGAATTTTGATTTGGCCTCTCTTTCTCAAGTTTCATGGTTAGGGTTCTTGAGAGAAAAATTTAGAAAGAGAGAAATTTAGAGCTTTTGGTTGGTTGCAAAAGTCTCCTTGTGATGTAAGGAGCATGTTGGTATATGTAACAATCCTTATTTTCCCCTATAAGCTTCATATTAGGTTACTATTGAACCACTTTAGGGCATTAGATAACTTAAATCAACCAAAGAAGTGAACTTGAAAATTTCATTTTCGGGTTACTATTCACTTGGTCATTTTCCAGATTTCTGGTCCAAATTTGAAAAATCATAACTAATTCTGGAAAAATCAAAATGGAGTGGTTCAAATTTCTATTTGAATCTTATAAAGTGATCTATAGGGTAAAAATACTCACTGGTTCCAAAAATTTCCCAATAGATATAGTTTATTGCATGAAGTTGCACTGTTCATATGATCATTTTTCAATTTTCCAAGTTTTTCTCTTAACTTTGGAAAATCATAACTTCTTGTAAAAAGAGTCCGATTTCAGAAATATTTAGCTTGTTTTAAACTTTACCATATGAAATATCTTTCCACCAAGTTTCAGATCAATTGGAGTTTATATACTATTTTCCCTCATGTCACAAAGTTAGGGAATCGGTAAGGGCATTAGACCCTTTTTAACTTGTAACTTTACTTATTCCTTACCAATTGATCTCATTCCTTTTTATGCCCTTTTTACCCACATAATAATGTTATGTTCACATACTATAATTCACATGGTCATATAGCTGAAGCATGAAGGAGTTTAGATTACACCTCATCCAAATATACTCATACATATACATTAAACACATTGCATAGTTTAGTAACTACACCATTATATCATGATTCAACATCTTCAATCACCTTTCCTTTGCCCTTGCTTAAACTTGCACCTAAAATGGTTAGTTGTGGAGGGTGAGATTTTAAGGAAATCCCAGCAGCAAACACTCTAATAATATATCTACATGCATGATTATTCAATGAAATCAAGTATGCCACGTAACAAGAACAATCAATCAAGTTTCCACCAAGCCAAGACAATCATTGCATAACAACCATCAAGCTTTCACACAAGTAAGGTTTCATAATTTAAATGACCACAACCACACAACAAACATGGCAATCAACACATATATAATCAATGCAAAGTAGATGCTAAAGTTAGTAGTGTTGCTACCTTGTCCTCTTAATTCCCCCTTGAACTTAAAGCTTTCTTGGGGAACTTTCCCAATAGGTTCCTAGGCTTCTCAACCTCCTAAACACCATTCAATAATATAATCATCATTTTCATATCATCAACAAGGCAAAAGAATTGCAAAAACGCAATGTGATCTCTCTTGCCCTTTTTAAGCACCTTAAAGCTTTGTAACTTGATATTATGATTTATAATGCCTCCCAAAACTTTCTCTTACTTATACCCTACAAAATTTTACCTTATAAACTAAATGGAAGCATCAAAATCATCAAAATCCAACTCCTTCCCCATGTTCCAGATCTAACCAAAAACAGAACACAAGCACACACTTGTGATTTTCAAACTTTCTTCACATATAATGACATTTTCTTTATCCCAAAACACTGCTCATGCATTATTTAACTCAGAAACAACTCTTAATTATCAAATATAAAATTAGACTGCACCTCCCCTTAGGGTTTGAGATTCCAAAAATTCATACAACAACCAAACAACCACAATATATACATCAATATACTCCTTATCATGCAAGGAGTGTTTTGCAACCTTTGGTTTCCTCTAAATCCCTCTATTTTTCACTTTTCAACTCAAGAACCCTAAATTCCAATCTTCCAAAAGAGAGGATTAATCAAGAAACTAATCCATGGAAAAGGTAGAGGAGGTTGCAAGGATTAAGAAAAGGTATAGGTTTGGTTGTTTTGGTGTCTTACCTTGAGTTTTCTTGGAGTTGTTCCTTCTCTTGTGCCATGAAAATGGCTTCCTCATGCTCCTATTTTCAGCCAAGAAAGATGCCACAATTGAGAAGAGGAAGAGGATAATTTTACTTAATTAAATCCCTTCACAACTTCCATGAATGGTGTAGATTTAATGTATAAGTTTAATCTAAAGGCCACAATTCAACCAACACACCAACACTTGCTCTCCTCTTATTGGTGCTCATAAAGGTGTCACAATGGGCTGTACATGGGTTAAAAATCTGGTTAGGAAACTTGGTTACACTAACCAAACCGGTTACCATTCAGCTACTTCTACGATTATACTTTTTACTGGTAGATATAATTTTATTCGAGTAAATCTTTCTCTGCTTTTCTGGAGATATTTTATTCCTCTTTTAATCTCCATATTTCCCTTACTCATGCAGTAAAATATTTATCCAAAAATATCCCTAAAATTCAACCAAAATTAATATGGTAATTTTATCCTGCCGAAAATCCCTGAAAAACGTATTTCCGAAGGGTAAAATATTTTTAGGGTATTAAAAATTACTATAATTTCTACTGATACTCTAGCCCTTTACCTTTTCTCAAATTGCCCTCTGGATTATTTGTAATTATTTTTTAAAGAAAATCCCATCTTTAGGATTTTCGAGTCTTTTTCCTTAAAATCGAAAAATTTGCCTCAATCGTATTCTGGGCAATAATTTTATTAATTAGCATAAAATTCACTTTATATTCTTGTGCCATGAACTCAACTGATTGAGGTCTCCTGGCACCTCAAATAATTATTGTTGGCCGATTTACCTTCAAAATTCTCTAAACAAAGATCTAGGCCGCATTTTGACAATCTGTTAAATCTCAGTTAACCAGTGAGTTTTGCTCTATCTTTGGTTAATCAAATATAAAATTGGACTACACATCCCCTTAGGGTTTGTCTTTATACCTAATGACATTTATGTCACTGGCTTACATTCTTAGTAATTTCAAAGCCTTAGGACTAAATTGCACTGGGTCTCTTTGGTCCATTGACATCTTCTCTTTCTGTACTTTTATTTTTAGGCCTTATCTCATCTCGTAACTATCGGTTTGGCTTTTATTTCAATTTACAAAAAAGGCTGGATATTACAGTATATATCTTGTTATTGTTTGAATCTTGTTTTGAATTTTGTAAAATTTGGGATGATGAACTTTAAGGGGAGATGCTGCCCAAATTTTTACTTGATATGGGAGAGTTAAATTCAAGTTATAGCATCCATGAATATGAGTTTGAGATCAAGAATATAATGGTATAAGTGTTAGAAGTTGGAAAAGTCATGCTGATGGTAGTTTTGGGTGTGTCTTAACGAAGTCTGGAAATTGGGGAAGGAGTATTCTTTTGATGATTTTGATGCTTCCAATGGGTTCAAAATGAGTTTTTGTGTAGGGAAAAAGTGACCACAAGTTTAGGGAAGCATTAGAAAACATTAAAGACAAGTTTAAAGTCTTAAGGCTTATAAAGTTCAAGAGGATGATTAAGGGAGATTTACATTGATTTTTGCTTTGGAGATGGCTTGTGTTTGATGACCATAATGTTGTCAATTTTGTAGGTAAAGGTTTGGTGAAAGGAATTAGTTTCTCAAGTCATCAAGAGAGCATTCAAGATAAAGAGAAATTAAGAACTCAAGGTAGCAAGACCATCTAACTCTAATCTAAATTATTATGAAAATTATTTTGAATAATGCATGACTTGATTTGAAATTTATGATGATGAAAGTGTGTATGTGTGCATGTTCATGCTATGGTCATATGCATCTATGTGTTTCATGTTGTACTTTTATTAATCCACATTGATAAAGGAAGTTGTCATGCATTTTATGAAGTATGTTAGATAGTTTTGCTACTGGGATTTCCAAAAATCTCATTCTCCTCCACTAACCATTTTTAGGTAGAAGCTCATCAAAGGGTAAGGAGAAAGTGAATGATGTATGAAGCAAGATTTGTATATGTTTATGATTATGGTTTGATGTTGTAAACTTAATGTTATTTTGATTAAGGATTGTTATGTACTATGTAACCTAAACTCAGGCATGTTTGGTTGCCATGAAGTAGCTAATGTTTGTTTTAAGAATTCTCAAATGCATGGTTGTTCATGATAAAAAGAAGCTTAGAAGTTAGTATGTCAAATTATGAAGTTAGAAAGTAACAAGTTTCACTAATTGGTAAATGTAAAGATAGTAAAACCCCATACTTTGGCCTCTCACGAAATAGAGAAAATGGACTCCAAATGAGTTGGACTTCTGCAAAAAAAATAGTTCACATTACAAGCTTTAAAACAAGCCAAAGAACATTGGATTTGGAATTTTGTATAGAAAGTTATGGCATTCCAAAATTTGAAGAAAATCAAGAAAAACTTGGGAAAACTGAAAAATTATCAATTGAATAGTACATCTTTGCGCAATAGATTGTATCAATTGGGAAAGTTAATGACCTAATGAGTATTTTTTCCTTATAGAGGAACTTATGAGCTTCAAATAGAAATTAGAACCACTCAATTTCTATTTTTCTAGTATTAGTTATGAATTTTCAAAGTTGGGCAAAAATTCAATTAATAGTAACTTTTAAAAATCAATTTTTTTTAGATTTGATTTCTTTTGTCTTTTTAAACTATTCAAGGCCCAAGAATGGTTCCATAATGATATAAAATGAACCTACAGAGGGTATTTAAGGTGTGTTACACATGGTGAAAGTAGGTATTAGCCGCGGCGATATGTCGATATCAGATGGAAAGTCAAGGGCAAAATGGGAATTACAAAAAATAGACAAAGTAAGGGCATTTTGGTGATAAAGAGATATGTAAGGGCATTATGGTCATTTGACAAAGTCAAAGTCAAAAAGTCAAACAGTTGACAAAAATATCAAAAAAAGTAACAGATGCCCAAAGATAGAGCATAACTCACTAATTAATAGCGATTTGACAAATTGCTGAAAATCTGTCTAGATTTTTATTTATAGAATTTTGAAGATTTAATGGCCAAAAATAATTATTTAAGGTATTTGGAGACTTTAATTTGTTATTTTAGGGCAAAGAAAAAATAAAGTGAATTTTATATTATTTTATAAAATTATTGCCTAATATACGATTAAGGCGAATTCCTATAACAAAGGAAAAATACCCAAAAATCCTGAAAATATAATTTTGTTCAAAAATTAATTTTAGACAATCCGGAGGGCAATTTGATGAAAGGAAAAGGGCTAGAGTATTAGTAAAAATCACAGAAATTTTTAATGCCCTAAAAGTTATTTGCTCGTCGGAAATACGTTTTTCAATTACCCTGTTAATTTTGGATGAATTTCAGGGGTATTTTTGGATAAATATTTTTCCATATTAGTAAATGAATTATGGAGATTAAAATAGGAATAAAATATCTCTAGAAGAGCAAAGGAAAATTTACCGGAATAAAGTTATGTTTACCGGTAAAAAAGTGTAATCGGTAGAAGTAACCAAATGGAATTTGGTTCGGTTGGAGTAGCCAAGTCTCCAACTGGATTCTTATCCATTAGTACACCCATTATTACCACTTTATGAGAGCCAATGAGAAGCCACAAGGTGTTACAAGTGGTGGAAGAATATAAGCCATTAGATTAAGATATTTTTGCAAGATTGAATCTCAACCTTCCACCTATTTCTTCTTGTAATTAAAAGACATTTTGCCTTCATTATCTCCATCTCAAGACCAAACTTTTCAGCTGAAAATGAGAGCAAATGGTGTGAAAGAAAGGAGGAAGAAGAAGGAGAGGAAAATTTCGCAAAACTCCAAGGTAAGTGGTTCTCTTATGCAATCCTACACATATTCTTGATCCTGGAGCTTCCTCTACCTTTGTATCGGTTTAGATTTTTTATTTTGGCTCTCTTTTAGTGGCTAGAAAGTTAGGGTTCATGATAGGAAAAATGGAAAATAGAGGGATTTAGAAGAAATTAAAGGTTGCAAAACACTCCTTGAATGATAAGGAATATATTCATGTATATATTGCTTGGGTTTGTTGTTTGTATAAATTTTTGGAATATCAAACCCTTGTTGGGATTAGGATGTACACGCAGCAGAATTTAAAATTTTCTAATCCCAAATATGAATATGTCAAAGGCGTTTAGATCGAGGAGATGAAGGCGTACCTTTTACGATTTGAGATTGTCCCTTCCTTTGCGTCTGGATCTCTTCAAACTCCACAACCTTTTGCACTCTTGCTTCCGATCACGAGAAGCCGACATTCTTTCAATCGCCTCCTTCTACCGGTATCCACGTGAATAGTGTCTAATAATAGTAGCGTGTTAGCGCCTCTTTGTTTCACTCTCTCTCTCTAGGGTTTCGTGGTTCAAGAGCGAATTTAAATTCAGAATGGGATGCCTCTTCTGTTCATGAGCACTTATATTTATAAAGCTCATAGAGTGCATCATAATCAAGGATTAATCTTTTATTAATATTGAAAAATTCGAATTTTAATTTCAAAAGATATTCTAGATCTAATCTTTGTTAGACTGGCTGTCACCCAAGAGGGGGGTGAATTGGGTGTCATAGAAAATTTTCTTTTTCCAAAACTTCGCTTGATCAAAAAACTCAAATCAGAAAATGAAACAGAATATGAAATCAATTAGAGCTTGAGGAAAAACAATGTAAGTTAATGGAGATGAAAGAACAGAAAGCACACAAACGATTTATCCTGGTTCGGCCCTCTCTGACCTACATCCAGTCCCCAGAGCACCTTTGAGATTTTCAATCCACTATATCATCCAAGTTTAAACCAGGTACTTGGAAAACCATTACAACCACAATGTCATCACAAACACTTGTGAAGCCTTTTCAAGTTTGTCACGGTGGGTACTTGAGAACCCCATAAATGATTCCAGGCATTTATGAACCCACTCAAGTTTACATCATAGGTACTTGAGAAACCTTTACAATAACTCCCCCTTACCACTTGTAAGGTTACACTGGGAATCACTCTACCTCATGGGCTGCACTATAACAGAGACTCACACTCTCTGTTTTCTCAACTCAAACTCAACCCAATAATCTCAAGATCCCAATCTTGAGTTTCTCACGGAAATACAATGAGTTTGGATAAAACAATGAATTACTCTCTCAAAGTGGATAAATAAA
>JANTPZ010146036.1:0-14745 GCA_025593235.1 Vachellia pachyceras | reverse complement strand
AATAAGTTAATCCAAAAGAGAAACCTGATAGCAAACACGTACATAAAAACTGTACCGAATTTACCAAACTTGCATCGGATTAGTGAAGTTTCTTCTGTACTCGGTGATGGGATTGATTGATCACTGAAACAGGAGTAGGGTTGGAGAGGAAGCTAATTGCATAGTCCTTGGTGACTTAGAATCATGGTGATCAAGAATTGCCTTTTGATTGTCTTCATAAGCAGCACTAGTGGGTATGGTTGAAGGATTAATGTTGATTGTGAGATCAAGGTTTAGATCAGGCAAGCCAGAGGATTCTTCTTCCAAGCCACTTGCAGCATCTGAAACTTGTTGATCATAAAAGTTATTATTAATGTCACCACCACCAACACTACCAGTAGTTTTACTAGGCTTGGTTGATGTAACTGGCTGATCACTATTGCTGCTGTCGTTCTTGGCATCATCTTTGTGTTTCTTCATCAAGCCTGATGAAGCTGAGCTACCAGAAGTTCTTTGATTTTGATGAGGAGAAGGGAATGTGTGGGTGAGTCTGTGATTATTTGGATCGATTCCCATGTTGATGAGCTTTCTTCTTAGATGAGAGTTCCAATAATTTTTTACTTCGTTGTCTGTTCTTCCGGGTAATCTTCCAGCTATCAGAGACCAACTATACACAAAGGCAAAACATAAAAAAAGAAGAAGAATGCTAATTAATAACCATAAATCAAAGCTTTATATGCTTAGAAAAAGTCCATGCTTGCATATCTAGCATACTTGTAAGAGATTAAGTTATTTCAAGACATGATAGGTAAATGTAGTTAATTAAGACGAAAATTAATTAGATTAATGACTAAAACTGAGAAAAGACATACACCCTCTGGTCTTCAATGTGGCTCATAATATTTTTCTCTTTCATTCAAATCCGGATGTGCAGGGACAGATTGAAGAAACAGGAAGAGATTAATATTTTCGCTTATATTATGTGATGCTTTTAATTTTCGTACATCTGTTTTTTTTTTTGTTATATTTTAAAAATGTGAAATAACGGTTATGCTAATTAATTAAGAATTCTCACCGGTTTCCAAGCAGGGCATGAAGCTTGATGATAAGATCTTCTTCATCTTCAGCAAAGTTGCCTCTTTTAAGGTCTGGCCTTAGATAATTTATCCACCTGAGCCTGCAACTTTTGCCACAGCGAAGCAAGCCTGACCCAAAAAAAAAACCAAAATGTTATTTTACTTATTGATCGATTATATTAACCCTTAATTTATCAGTTAATCAAAATATAACAAATCATAACTCAAGCACACAGCAAATTTTCTTAACATAAGAAATTGACCCAGAACCTCTAGAAACGCATATATAGGGATTTCGATGTTCCCCCTACAAATTCCAATTCCCTGTGCGCAAATTTAATTTGCCTCTCAAAGGCCCTAATTAAAACCTAGTAAGCGAAAGAGGTTAAAATTAACAAAACCACAACATTAGATTTTGAATTTGTCCCCTCCTTATTCAATTTTACAGCAGCAAGAGCACTAAATTTGTCAAGGACAATCAATTTTTGTGTGCACATTCACAATACGTATAAAAACATAAGAAATTAAATTCGAATGGATTATAATGTATTTATGAAGGTAATAAGCAAATCAAGGAGAGAGGTGATATATATAGGCATATATGTATTTATAGGGGATTGAGGGAAAACAAAAAGAACCTGCGGCTTGAGGGAGAGTACGCCAGCAACCTTCGCCATGTTTGTTGATGTAATCAATGAGCTTCTGGTCTTCTTGTTTAGACCAAGCTCCTTTGTTCATGTCTTGCTTATCACAGCAAGGCTTCCTCATATTCCTAATCCCTTCGAGTCTCCTCTTTTCTCTGTATCTCCGAAAGGGCAAATCTCCACAAACCCTTAGAGCTAGAGAAGACCAGAGAGAGAGGAAGTACAGATAAATGGTGGTGGTGGTGGAGGGGAGAGGGGGAGTAATAAAGATGAAGGAGGAGGGAGGTGAATATTATATATGAAGGAGTTGTTTTTTGGGGGAGGGTGGCGAGAGAGAGAGAGAGAGAGAATTGACTTGGACTGGTGGTTTTGGCTATCTGTTATTGCATGTGTTGTTGACTGAATCGATCAGCTGCTTCCTTCTACTCACCAAGAGATTTGGAAAGTTGGTGAGTGCTGGTCGCCTCATCTTTGCCCTTTAAGCATCGGTCAGTATCTCTCTCCCTCTCTCTATGTATATAACACACACACGCGCGCGCGCGTACAACGTAGACTTGGGCCATTCCTTTCATGGAACTTGTGTACCATACATTATCCTCCTCGTGAATTTGAGGTGGATAATGTATGGTACACAAGAGCCAAATCTAAACACCCCTTCTACCTTTTTTTTTTCATTGGACAGATTTCATTTCAATTATAAGTGTCTCTCTCTGTTTTTTTTAAAAAAATATACAATACTTGTTTTTCTTGTATTAAAAGAATTATTAAACATATTTTAACCAAAAATTATTTATTATCTATGTAGTATAATTAGATTAACTTAATGCTAATTATATTAACCAAAAATATATATTTTTGGTTAATATATATATAAATTATATATTCTAACCCAATCACCCAATCCTACCCTTCCATCACATCTCATCAACTGATTACTCAATATATATATATATATCCATAGTAAAAAGGGCAATATTTCAAAGTAATATCAATTTCTTTGTAGATTTTGCAAAATGGCTTATAAATAAAATAGTAAAAAATTTAAATGTGACATATTAATATATAGGAACGGCATTGAAATATACATTAAATAGTTCATTATTATGGAGAGATTAAAAGCATAGCATAAGGTGAAAATAACAACATTATATATCAAGTATTAGTATACTATATATAAATACATGTATGTATATAACTCCTAGAGATATATCAAAATAGTGATAATCTGTCTTGGCCAAAAAAAATAGCGATAATCTGTCTCCTTCCTCTTCTTAATTCCTATATAAAAAGAAGGATTTGTAACCTTATCATTGAACTTTCGTCCCACCTCTCCCTAAACATTACCCGTTACAACTTTAATTTTAACACAATAAGCTATGCACTATAGGCCGCGATATGTGTTTCTTAAGCCCCAAGAACTATACTATTCACCGTACTTTTTATAAGATTGTGAAGAGATTAAAAAACTAAATAAATTATTTTAAAATATTTATATTTATTATTTTTAAACTAATTTACTTGAATTATAAGTCGATATATAATATAACGATATAAGTCATTATTTTAGAGATATCATATAACCTATACTAAGATTAAGTAATTTATTTAACTCTCTTGGTATTCTCATATTAAGGATAAAGGTAATTTACTTTCCAAATTGTTATCGGCAAAGGAAAAACATACAGCAGTCTATGTATTATAAATACTAGTAATAAAACACTACACATCCTAGAATATGTGAATTATATTCACTCTTCATCAACATCGTTTTCTAGGCTTCTGTATACTGAAAATACAGTGGGGGAAGATATGAGAGAAAAGGACATTTGCCTGGTGAAAATATAGTATATACAGTTGCACCCTCAGTTTACCTAATAATACGCAGTTGTATGACGTGGATAAAGCTACACTTACCAAACTTAATTAATTATCTTGTCTGTAATTGCAATTTTCCTTCAGATTGGATCGATAACTAAATTCAGTTGGCTAATAATCACTAAAGTCAAATATATGTGTACGAATGAAGTTGGCTAAGTTTTGTGTGTGTGTGTGTGTGTCTCTCTCTCTCTCTCTCTCTCTCACAGATGAAGATTCAAGGGCAGTACATGTTAGAGTTATCATGTTGAGAATATTAGTACATTATTTAGGGTTATAACGTTAACATGTATATAATGAGTCACTGCCACGTAGTTTTCAGTTTAATTAAAAAAAACAACCTTTGATGATTAGAATATTCGTTCGTTTTTTCTCAAATTAATAATTATATATATCCAGACTGATATATAGTAGAACTATATTATATGAAGATTCATTTTATTAATGAGCTTCCAAGAGAAATTGCAGATGAGTTATTTTCCACAGAGAAGATCATCTAAAGCAGTGGATCTTGCCGGCCGGAGGCAAAAAAATGTTGAAAGAAGAAAACATTTTAATTGGTGGGCATTTATTATCATCAGTCACATGTTTCTGATCGTTGACTGTTAGTTTTCTATGTATAGGCCTTTCCCTTTTCTCATAACTTGAACTCAATGTTTAATAATCCAACTTATAGGTTTGACCCCATTGGAAATATCAGTAACACAAGCTAAATATTAATTAATCTGGTGATTGGTTTCGCTTTTTGGTGCTCCTAATCATATATACTACTTTCAGTTCTTAATATAAGTTAATTGACTTTTGTAAGGGATTAAAAAAATTAAATAAATTACTTAATTATATATTCTAAAATATTTATATATATTATTAGATTATATATAGATTTATAAGTTATGTAATTTAGTTTGAAGAAAAATGATAAATATATCATTTAATTTATTTTTTAATCTATTAAAAAGTTAATCAATTTTTATATTAATGACAGGAGATACTGTGTGTGTCTATATATATAGACTCAAATTTTCTTAACAAACTTGTTAAGAAAAAAGTAAATATTTTTGTTTTATATGGAAGTGACTTGCTAAAATTTAAGACATATAACTAGACTATCAGTAGTGTTAGGTCAAGCAAATACTAAGGACAACTTTCAAGGTTTATCTTAAAGCATAGTTAATAAAGTTTAAGGTTAAGTGGCATATAACCTATACAATATAACTAACGACCACCCCTATGTACCAAAATTTTAACATTCATAATGATTCGTTAATTAAAGACAACTTTTAAAAGTTGCCAATTTTTGTCATTTAGCCTCACCATTTACTGAGTTACTGAACAACATTCAATAAATAAGTATGCAATTATATTTACATTAAGAAGGAGAATAATGCATGGAAATAGTTTACTTTCTTCGATATGCTTTCGCAATAATTAATTTTATATTTTCCTCTTTTTCCCTTCTCAACCATTTTTATATAACTTCCAATTCAAAAAATGCGTGCTGATATTACAAAGCCTCAGTTTATTTATTGAGAAGAGCAATTGTAGAGAATCCACTAGTCTCTCTAGTCTTACGTCAACCACATATATAAGCAATAGAGTTTGGTGCCTACGACAAACTGGGAAATCACGAATCACCTACATGGATGAAAGTTCTGAGATGAATGAGAAATTGACTTTGAACGTGTTCGGTTGCTCTGCTCTCATGAACTCTATTGGCTTATTTAGAGGGTTAAGTCGTTAACAGAATGAGCTTATAAGCCAATTACAAAAAAAATGCTTTCACGCCAATCGAGAATAAGATATACCTTTTAGTTTTTTCGCATGAAGTATACTCCGTACCCAAAACCTACCTCACTTTAATTTAAGAGATTTATCATAATCCAAATTAATCTGGATTGAATAGGTCACGATCACAAGGACGATAAAACCCTTCCACTGGTTATTTAATATCGCTGCATTATTAGAGTTTAAATTTGAGACCTTTAATTAAACTGATACAACCATTTATTAGTTGAACCAAACGTTCACTATATACATTTTAATTTTGTCTTCACGCAACTTCTTGCTATTGGTTGCACATCAGCAGAGAGTTGTGTAGGGTGGGGAGAGGTTCCTATGTAAGGAGGAGACGAAATAATGTGAAGAAAAAGCTGAACGAGGAACACAGTAAATTAGGGCTTATTCACATGTTCAAGTGTTGACTGTTAGCTACTTTTCCAGCTTATTATTCCCTTTTCTAATATCTCTTTTTTTTTTTCTTGTCTCCCGTGTTAGAAAATTTTTCCTTATAATACTCTTATTTATTGGGATATTTTTAAGAAAATGTTATAATCTTTTATTTATTAATTATAAATAGCCAACTTAATTACTGTTATGATCATGCAAAACATTCCATGCATGTCCCCTCATATTTCTCATAAGATGTAAAATTATGATTAACTGTATGATGAGTCCATGATTGTGTTGTAATATCTTTATAATTATTGTTCTCTTTTCTTGCTCTATCTTTTATCTTTCTCGATTGCTTTACTTATTTTTTATACAAGACTACTATTTTATACTTCACGAATTTTTTAAAAAAGATCTTATATTTAAAAAGGGGAGTAGCCAAAAATAAAGAAAATAAAGTTTAACGCAAGTTATTGGTTGCACCCGTTGAAATCAGTAACACTGTGAATATAAGTTTATCGGTATCAGTTAATGATGGTTGAATAGAGTAAAAAAAAACTTGATTATTTCCCTTAAATATGGAAAAAATTAAATCTTGTTGAGGAGCAGAAACATGTTAATAAAAGCTTGCCTAAATTAATTTTGAAGTCCTTACAGTTTACTTGAATTCGAAATGGATCCCTAAACTTTTTTTTTTGTTTTTTTGTCTTTGTTTTAATCATTCTTTAACTTTCTACTGTTATATTTGTTAGTCCTTACTGTTAAATATGTATTGACAAAAAAAACTGTTAAATAAGTATTAACAGGAAGGACCAACGGATCTAATAAAGGATTAAATAAAAATTTATTAGGGATCCATAATTTAAAATTGAAATAAACTATAAGGATATCCAGCTTAATTTTTCTAATTAAAAAGCTAATAATACTTAAAAACTTGACCCGATAATATCAAATATCAAATACGACTATGATGCTACGTCGTCTTGGAAACATCATTTTCTTCCTTGACAATAAAGTTGTGATGTGTTCTGATTTTAGAGAACTAGATAAAGCTAGGACCTAAGACCATATCCACATCTTTGTATTATTTCCTAAGAACAAGTCAGATTATATAGAGTTAATCATATTTGAGGTACTGTCGGATAGTAAATATGGGTACTCATCTTAATAAGAATTCGTTAGATGTTGTGAGGGAGTATTTGCATCTTGTCGTAACTTGATCATCATGTTTGTTCTGCTGGCCCTCAAGAATGCATAGTGTGTGTTTGAAAATTCCGTTGGGAGAAAGAAGTTATGGATTCCAAGATATTTTATGGATTTCGAGATGCTTTTGAAGGATTTTGAAATGTTTTTTTACGAATTTTGAGATTCTTTTGTCTTGACTTGTGTGTCCGTTGGGAAACGGGATTCCCAAACATGCACATAAACTCAGTTGTGATCTGAACCAATTCTCAGCCATTGGATTTGATCATACTCCTTTTTTCAATCTGAGTTCGATGCGTTAAAAATTGCAAACTCTATATTTAATTTAATCTTTTTTATTTTGATATATATATAAAAAATGTAAAATAAATATAATACTCTAGATTTTATCCCCCCAAAAAATAATACTAGAGATTTAGGCCATCTAAATTAAATTTGGACAATCCACGTTTCAAAATAATGAGCAACAAACCAAGCTCCCCAATTCACACGTAAATGACAAAATGCTCAAAGCCTTGTGTAACAAAACCATTAATTTATTAGCTTTAATCAGGATTACCTTTTTCAATATTGTCAAGGACATTAGGTAGAAAAGTAATCTTCTTTTATGAAAGACTTCCTATTCAAGATTTTCACTATATTATTTATTCAGAGATACATAACACCTAAAATTTCTTAGTCGCATATTGTCCTTTCAACACCTACGAGCTTCCATTCAAGTTCCTTTGACAAATGGTATAAGATTTAATTATAAAATAAATACATAAATTAACAGAATAATATACAAAAAAAATATTATTCATATATCTAACGTCATAGGGTCAGATTCACAATTAAAAAAACTGAAAGATCTTCTGTACATGTTCATTTTTTTTTTTGACCTGGAATACATGTTCATTCTCATCATACAGTTATTATTTTTTTTTCATGGTCACTTCTTAGAGGAGACAGTTGTGTTACCAGGAATAACTACAAATCCTAAATCATATTAGTCGGTTAATCCAGTAGCTGAATTTGTCCTGTTTGGAACCACGTTTAGAAAAGTCAAACGTGCGTTCAACAGTGTTTTTCTGTAAAACGAGATAATCACCTTCATACATTTATCTCGTAAATGATAAAAAATACTTCTCCATCGCATTTCCAAACAGACCTATTAGAATTCAGCTTAATGGAAGGACTCGTGCACATGGTTGGCTATTACGAGAAGTAATTGAGAACCGAAGGACTCATGTGGACCCATTAAGTATGAGGGTCTGAATTCACAAGGAAATAAAGGAAGCATCTTTGGATTTGGATAAACACAGACACCTTTTGTTGGCATCTCAATATAATATCGGTTATGATCATCAACCCTCCAATCACATTCTCGCACCTACCTTTTGTTGTTAGGACTTTTTGATGAGCATGTGATCTTTGTGCTCCTCACCAGTTACAATTTTCTTGTAATTTTAATTTTCATTCTGTTTTGTATTAATTGTTTGTTTTTGTCTCGACTTCTCTGTCCATGCGAATTTTGATTAATTATATAATCATATAATTAATTTACTAATTCAAGAACTTGTTAGATCTTATTCTTTATGGCTTGTTTCAAACATTCACATGCCTCAATCATTGTCCAAATTTGTTTTGCTTACAATGTATAATATTCCTTAATTTTCTCTGCAATTTTTTCTTGGGTTAAAGTTATTAAAGCTTATATAAAAGAAAAAGTTAGTAAAGCTTAGTTGAAATGTAATGCACCTAATGTGAAAAGTTAAAGAATGGGGAATGTTAACTACCAACAGAAAAAATAAAAGCAAATAAAAACCTTGCATTTATTTAGTGCCTGTGTGAGAGAATGTTTGAGCTCCCTAAACATACGTTCAACAGTGTTTTTTCATAAATCAAGATAATCTCCTTTACATATTTACCTCGTAAACCGTAAAAATGCTTCTCTACCGCTTTCTCAAACGTGTTTCATCAATAAGATCTTCAATTGATGAAGTGCTGCTTTTAGATAGAGCTAGGGAGGCACAAGAATCATCAGCTAAAATTTAAAAATAAAAAAGAAAAGAAAGCTAGTTGAATAAAAAATATTTGACTTACTTTTTAGGGTAATTATATTTATTTTTCATCCAAAAATTACTTAAAAGTTGAAGTATCACTTTGATTCTCATTATAAGCCTTCTTTTAGAAGACACTTTTGATCATAAATATAAGTTTACTTGAAGGTTATTAATGATTTTTTTTCAATATTTAATTTTTGTTGGAAGGAGAAAAAGAAGAGAGAGATTTGAGAATGAGTTGTACATACATGTAAACAGATTTTTTTTTTACAAGAGGAAACTTGAAATTTTTTTATCAATTTAAGACATATTTAATGACTTAATTAACAATACTTGCTATGTGGAAATTATTTAAATTGGACTTCTAATAAGGATAAGAGTGATAATTTTTTTCTAACTTCATTCTTGCCTTTGCCTTTTCTTTAAATTTAAACATTTTAAAATACTTTTCAATATGTCCTCTTAATAAATTTATGTTAAACTGATTAAATCTTATATAAACATAAATTATATTATACTAATTGATTTTTACTCTAACTTTAATTTGCAAATAGTTAGTCAGGATAAAAGACACCTTTGCCAAGGTTAATCCAAAAGGGTATATTAAATTTCTATAGGTATATTTAATTTAAAAGATTTAAATTAAGGTTTTTTTGTTTTATAGTTTAAATTAATATCTTTTTTTTTTAAAAAAAAGGAGAGAATCAACATATAGGTAGCTTATCATCATCAAAGGAAGCTTCTCATGTGCTAAACTCTGACAGATCATATTCTTAGAGTACTATGATTGTATGTTACTGTTTATGCTTATTCCTTTCTTCTTATTTCCTTCTCTTTGATTCATCTCTTTCGTTTAATTCATTATTGGCTTCTAATCAAAACTCAGAATTTATCTCCAAACACACCAACTTGTGATAATTAATCCCTACACTTCTGTCTTCTTAACATGTAAAATATCCAGTCTCCAAGACACCACCAAATTTGTGAGTTTTGATGGCACCAACCGGGTTAATCGTAATTACCACTATGGACGTTTTATTTTTTATCTAAAGTGCATCTAACATTCTAAAGTATGTTTTCAAATACTCACAGCACCTTAAAATATTTTATGGTTTATCAATACCTTGAAATAATTTTGTTTTCAAATGTGTTCAGTACTGTAAAGTATTTTATAGTTCATCCATCATACTAAAATATTTTTTCCAGCAACTTAAAATATTTTGTAGTTATTTGTTTACAACTCATAAGAATTAATGAGTGGTGAATTTGGTGAGTTTTTTTTAATGATACCAAGGTGTCATCAAACCATTTTGGTACTGAGACTAATTCATTTTGAGTCTTAGACCGTAAATGTTTATCTTTTTTTAGCAAGTACGCTTTCTAGAATTTGAATTTGCATTCTCAGAACAAGATCACTTACTACCTTATTAAACAGCCTTTTGATTGAGTTATAAAAAAGCTCCTTGAGTCAAAACGTGTTTTCGCATCTCTTGTGAAAATAAACGTGCTTTTTTTCAGCAAAACATGGGAAAGTTCGGCTCAATTATTTGTTTAGATGGCTGGTAAAAAAAAATATATGTTTAGATGCAATACTTAGTTGAATCTATTTTTAATTGAATCTAAAAGCTACAATTAATCACAATTTTGGAGAAAACTACAACTATGTCTGTGGTTTCCTCTCGCCATTTCCAAAACAAAATCACACCTAAAGTCCCTTTTTACATTTTAAAAATAAATATTTGAATTCTCGAACATTATGGAAGCATTCAACATGTTGAAAAAAATACCTGGCATTCAACATGAATGTAAATAACAAAATATATTGACTCTCAAAGTTCGCCTCGCAAGTGTTTTGAAAAATTACAAAAAAAAAAAAAAATCATTTCAGTTAGACTAATTTGCTTTAAGCTGTCTTAATTAATTGTCGGATTTCAACTCTTGATTTGTTTCAAACCATCTAATTATAAGGAAAAAATAGTTAAACAATTAGCAGTATATGAACTTTTCAATCCTTTGACTTTCTTCAATTTTTTTAAAAAAACACTACCTAATTTCAGTCTAATTGGCCACCTAATCAGGTTAGAAATTTGGCCCTAATCTAATCGAATTACGTCATGAGTGTATACTTTTAAAGCCCCCGAACCACATCTCAGAGCTCAGACTGAACAAAAACCTAACCTAAGTAATCTACACTGTTGAATTAAAGTATGTGTCCGTTTGGAAACGCGGTAGAGAAGTACTTTTATGCAAGCCGAGGTAAATATGTGGATGAGATTATCTCGTTTTACGAAAAATACTGTTGAACGTGTTTTTGGGGAGTAAATAAATTTTTCCAAACAAGTGCAATGTATCAAATCTTACCTTAAATAACTTGGTTGATCCCATGTTTATGGAATTGAATTTTTTTTAAAAATACTATTCATAACCTGTGAATAATAAAATTTATTATAAATCATATACATTTGGATACCATTGGTGTATTGTGTTTTAATTAATGGATTCCAGTTTTTATTCAAAAAAAAGAGAGAGAAATAATCACACATGCATGAGGTTTCCAGGTATGAACTCGTTTTAGTTAAGCAGGGAAGCAAATTGATATTAAATTAAACAATATTTATTAAGCGCAAATATCATACGAAATCTGAAATCTAACAGCTTGAATTTGAGGTATTTCTGATGCAACATCAAGAGGGAACCTGTGGAGGAGGAAATGTGTGTCACTCAGATTGAAACTAGAGGATGGTAGTCTTGTAAATTGCTATAGCTCAAAGTGTAGTGCTTCTTCGAGCTATATGACTGAAGGCATAGGTTCTGCATAAAAAGGAATGTTAATTGCCAGAGAATAGGAACCCAAGCATATGGAATTGGAATCTGACAATTAAGAATTTGTTTCAGGGGACTTTGGGTCCAGACACCATAATAGAGTAGCCCAGCCATTGTAGAGATTAGAGAACATATTCTCAGCTGAGGAAGTCCTTTGAATTTTAAAAGGTTTTCAATGAAATTGATCCTGAAGACAAGGATCCGACCAACAATGATTGGCTTGCCAAGTACGATACAAAGGGATGAGTTATGTTGCTAGGAATTCAAATCCCACATCCAAAGACTTGTTTGACTCCTGTTCCGGTTTCTTGATTTGATTTCTTCATTTTGACATTTAGAGCGCTGGGCATAAATCACATTGCTTCAACAACCTTTCATCCGATGCTTACTATGGAATGAGGAAACCAAAATATCATAACACAACATGTCTACAAACATGATCCTCCAAGAACAATATTTCCTCTCAACCGATGCTTACTATGGAATGAGGAAACCAAAAATCATAAAAGGGATCGAGATGACATGTCATAAATAGAAAAAGAATGTGTCTGTGTTTATATAATCAGTCAAACATCAATTGCTTAATCAGGCTTAAGTTCTTTCTCTTGAAAGTGAGTAACCATTGACAGGCACAGACTTGCGGCGGATATTAGAAATTTGATCTCTTCTAAGAGAGAATGGATCAACCCCTGCCTTGTGAGCTGCAATTACTCCAATCGCTTCCCAATAGTTTGAGACCCGAAGCTGCAGGACATGTTATTTCATTAACCAAACTACTTTTGCTCAAAAAGAAGGCATTCATTAATGCAACCAAAAGAGTTCGGATAGTTGTTTTTATTTGAATCTGGGAGTTTCTGTAAATTCATCTATCTTTGTCATCAAATACTCTTTCATAATTTTTCCATCCACCCCCCCCCCCCAAAAAAAATTGAGCAAATTTCTGGCACACTTCGCAATTGGCAAAAAAGGAACACTTGGCAACGTAAGATTTCTTGGATATTCTAATACAGAGTAGAGAATTCAAATCCACTAACAATACATATAACTGTTTACAACGAAATCTTCCAAAAAAAAAAAATTACTGCCATATTTGAGAGATTCAGAACCTCTAAAAAGATAGCAGACTATGAATCAGAGATCAAAGTTTGAGACAATATGCTGACACAACTTAAAGGAAAGGTTATAAAAAAAACCCTTCACTCAAGATTAGGCCAAGATGAGGTCCTAGACTAACCAAATCTTCATCTCAATAGTAGGGAATAAGTGTGCAGTATCTAGTCAAGTATACTCAACCAAGTAATATAACAATTCAGCAAATTCTGAAACTCTAGAATAATGATATTTGCCTGATGAAAGCAGAAAATGTTATTCGTCACTGAAAACTATCTGAACCATCAATTTGTGTTTTGATACCTTAAAAGTTCCTATCTTATCTTCTAATTGAAGAAATCTAAATTCCAGGAAAATAGATTGCTCACCGCTTCAAAACCAAGTTTATCTGGGGTATCATTCAGCACAGTTGCATTTTCTTCCACAGTGATTATGAGAGGCTGCAAAAATATTAAAAACAATAAGACCATAAGGGGCACTAACATAATGGGAATTGCTCCCAATAAATATGGACTGGATGCAGGATGGTGAGATGGTCAGAATAAAGCTAAAATGCCATAAAGGAAAATTGTTTTTGTGTTTTCAAAACAGAAAATAAATATCTTGTGTTTGGAGAAGCTTTTTTTCTCCTTTTTTTTTCCCACATTGCACACAAGCCGAGATAAAACTCCTCTCACGTATTTACTTCGACTTGCGTAAAACCACTTTTCCAACATATTCCCAAACGGATTGCATCTTTGAATCAAAAAATATGTAGATGCCGAAAAAGTTATATGTTTGAATTTGTACCTTATTTTTTCCACTTCTGGCAAAAGCAAGAGCCCCATCTCCTCCACATGCATCTTTAGGAAGGATAACAGAATCCACATCGCTTGCCAATATACAGCATCTCTCCATGGATTCAGAGTTCTTCATCACGTATTGTGGAGCCTTGCTTAGGCCAGCAAGCACACATGGTAGGAATGTATATCCTAGCTATCTAACAAGAGCAAGTTACTTATCACTCAACAAATCACAAGTAATGTTACATCAACTCCTTAAGAAAAATTTATAATGAAAAATCCCGTAAACTAATAAAAAAATTCATTCAATTAATAAGGTGATCAACCTTTGACAATAACACTATATATTCAACCTATTTAACATTCTACAATGATGTGCCCGTATGTCCATCACTGACAAAATGATAAATATAGATCTGTAAACATGCTGAACTACTAATGTGTTATAGGATATGCAACATTTCAGCATACTTGGTGGCATGCAGTAGGTAACAATGTGCCTGTTTGGCAACGCTTAATTTATACCCAAAAGCATGTTCAACAGTGTTTTTCCGCAAAACGAGATAATCTCCTACACATATTTGCCTTGACTTGTGTAAAAGTACTTCTCTACCGCGTTGCCAAACGGGCACAATCTTCATTGGCCAATTTTAGGTAAGTAAATTTGATTTATAAAGGCATTAGGTTTTCCCAGCTTTCTCATGCACTGCAAATTATTTGATACTAGCATTGTTATTGTTGAGATATATTAGGGATATGATTAGTATTGATATTATTGAGATATATTAAGGATATGATTAGTGAGAGATATTAGGGATATGATTATGAGAGATACTAGGGATATGATTATGATTATGTAGATTTCTCTAAATGTATAAATACCTTATTAGGGTACATCAATCAATGGAAATTTCAGAATATTTTCTTTTTCCCATCTAACATGGTATCAGAGCCAGTTGTCGACATTGGTGGGAGGGCTACCCACGGAGGGTTCTGACCGGCAGGAGTCCGAGTGAAGTGCCGTGGAGTGCAGCCGACG
>JANTPZ010146035.1:5990-23528 GCA_025593235.1 Vachellia pachyceras | reverse complement strand
CACTCAGTTATAAAAGATGAAAAGATTTTATCATCGTTATAATGATTATTCTGAACCTGATTCTGTGTAAAACTCAGGTATACCAGAAGCAGCCCACAGAGACTCATTAAAACCTTCTTGCAAATGGTGAGGTATGAACGGTGTTCGACACAACGGACAAGTCTTCTGGTCGTATCCCAACCAACGGTCCAGACATCCCTTGTGGAAGATGTGGCGGCAGTTTGTGAGCCGTCGGATCTCATCGCCACAGTCGAATTCGTACAGGCACACGGCGCAGCAGCTCTCCGGCGCCACAGCCTCTTCCGCCGCTAGCTCTGAGAACTTCACCACCGGCAGCATCTCTCGGATCAGCAGCGCACTTGCCGACACATATTCGGGCGTCCGGGTCGGATAATAATACGGGTTATCGTCGGAATCCCAAGAGTACTGAATTTCCTGTTCGAGAAGATGGGAGTGGCCGACGGAGCGAAGGAGCAACCATGTTAGTCCCCAGAGGAATCCAATTACTGCGCAGAGGATCAGGATGAGGATCTTCGGGAAGATGAGCTCTGTGCAACACACTGAAAATCCCATATCAGAGAACCAGAGAGAGAACTTACGAAGCTTAGTTTTGTTGTTACTGAAGAAGGGTGCAATGTATATATAGGCGCGCACCGCGTGCGGGGGAAGGAGATGGTGAGAGATATTTTTTTAAATTCTCAAATGTTTTTTTATTTCTTTTATTGATTATGTATGAGATAAAATTCAATATAAGTAAAAAAAATTATTGAAAAAAGAAAGAAATAGTGTAGTTTTCAGCTTTTTAAGATTTTTAAGAGAAAAGATATATTAAAATTGCTTAGTTTCTTTTTTATCTAGAATTTTTTTAAAAAAATAATTAAAAATTTAAAATATGCATTTTTTATCGATAATATCTCGAAATGTTGTTTTTTTGGATAGATTCTAATGATAAACAAAATAAAAAAAGATATTTGGGAATTTGAAAATTTTGAAAGGTACTTGAAAGGGCATTAGACACCCCAGATTTGGTAAAAGAGATGGAGAAACTTGTTCAAATAGAAATCGCGACAATGGGACAAATTAATTTACAATGTTTCAATTAATTTTAAAATCATTGTTAATAGTTTCTTTAATGGTATGAATAGTTTATCAAAGTTTGGTTCATATGGCCGCATCTGACTAAGTGGGAAATAAAAAAAAACGTATGATTTGCATATTACGTAGTTTATAGTTTAATAGTTTCTTTAAATTTGCATGTTACATATAAATATATATTAGTATATTGGTGCGGAAATGGTCAAATTACTGGTCCATCGATTAAAAATTTTTAAATAGATTTTTTTGCTATACTAGAATCCCGTTTAATATAATATACAATTGATTTTTTAAAAAAGATTGATAAAGATTTATTTACTTAGAGATATTTATTCAGATGTATCCTTAGGTTATATATTAATTTATAAATAAAATAAATTAGTTTCATGAAAAATGATAAATATAAATATTTTAAAATAATTTATTTGACTTTATTAATCTTTATAAAAAAGTTAATTTACTCTTATATTAAAGAGTAGATATAAATATCAGTGTCTGAACTCAAAACATTAAGGTTTCTACCATATTGAGCATGGACACTCAATTTGTCAATGGCTATTTGATTCTTAATTTTCATTATATATTGATGATGATATTTAATATTGTCTCATGTCCTTAATATAAAATTAATTGACTTTTTAGTGTAATAGAAAAGGTTAAATAAATTACTTAATTATAACATATATTATGAACTACTTATATATATAATTACATTATATATCAGTTTATAAGTTAGGTAAATCAATTTAGTAAAAATAATAAATATATAAATTAATTAGCTTCATTCATCTCTTCACAAAAAGTTAACAAATCCTTGTATTAATAATATTTTATTTGCTATATTTTTTTTATCGTAGATGCCTTATTGATTTCGAGCTCATGCCATGCAATTCAATATCAAAGTAATAAACCACAAGGGCATGGAGTAGCTATCTAGTATTATTGGGAACCCGGGGTACACATCAAAAGTAATGAGCTCCCTCAACCAATTAGATATGATTTTGATGGTTTAAATCTGATTTTTTTATTTTTTATTTTTTGAAAAACTTATTTAATGGGTATAAAATCTAAAATAAAATTAATCTCTTAACTATAATATTCTCAAATAATAACTTTTTTATTAAAAAATTGTTAGTATCTAAAAATCATATCTGGACCATCTAAAATCAAATTTGAAAGATCCGTATCTAATGGGTTGGGGGGCTTATCACTTTGATGAGCACCATACTCAAATCCTTATTATTAATGGCAAAAAACCTATATTTTATTATACTACATAAATGCCAAACATAGAAACTAAATACTCAATTTAAAAAATTTAAAACAATATTTAATTATTTACATATATGTATTAATTCTTCATATGTTTTTTAGTTGTTTTGGAACATCTCAGGGAAATATAATGATACAAATATTACATATATTGTGACTTGTGAATTATAATATGCCTATCACTAATTTATACATCTAGGTGGGACACAAACTTAATTAGTTTTTTTATTTTAATGACAATGTAGTTTTGGATGTGTCTAATTTGTTAGACATTGATTATAGGCACGAGGCAAACAATATTACAAATACCTTTCACGACTTTCACAGAAAATGTGCCGTACGCCGTGGAATTAAACTTGTGTTTGGTCATATTAATTTTATTAATATGTTTGTTAATATATAATAAACGATAAATAAAGTTGTCTTTGACTTGTCTACTTCATTTTTGTTACTTTTGGCCCTGCAGGTAGCTACCTGACTCTTGCTTTAACTTTCACCAATTAAGTAATTGGGTTTGGCTTAATTTGACTCCTTTATCACTTCCTATTCTTCTTGTACGTTTGTCATACGAACTTTTCACCAAACTTGTGTTCATACCATGTTAAAAATGATTAAATCTAGTTGGAAACTATCATAGAGGGAAAAAATAGAAACTAAATAGTAAAGAATAACCATGATAAAGAAAATATTGTTGGAATATATATAGTCAACCCTTGGTTGATCAAGCCAAGCTCAAATACAAATGGGGTTATTACATAATTAAAGTGAAATGAGGGTCCATAGATGGAGTTTTCTCCTTCAATGTGCATGTGGCAATATTAATTCACATTAGACCAATAAGTTATCTAAAGTGTTCTTCCTTGCAAATGATTTTTTGGTCAAGAACATAATATTTCACATTTAATAACTTTTGGGTGTGTAGTATATGTACTTGTAGCACCACCACAACGCACCACAATTGGTTCTCAAAGGAGGTTGTGAATATATGTTGGGTATAAGTCTCATTCAATTATAAAATATCTAGAACCTTCTACATGAGATTCATTCATGACACGTTTCACTAATTATCATTTTGTTGAATTACTTTTCTCAGCATTAGGGGCAGGGAATAAACAAATGAGTAAACATATTGGCTCAATAAATATCATTGGCTCATTTTGATTCCCGTACTAAATAATGTGAATTGCAAGTTCAATAGACAATTCATTTACAGAATTTAACTAACAAATAGCAAAGTATTTACTGACCTAAAGAGAGTGATGAAATCAAATATCATAGTTGTTAACACTCCTATAAAAATCGATGCCATTGAAGGACAGCCTATTATGAACGAATCTAAATCACGCCTGAAGCTTGAAAAGCCTATTAGTAAGATTAAAATTCTCAAAAGAGAAAATGAACCAAGAATATATATGATCCAAGTAAAGAATAATTATGAAAACTTGATTGCTCTAGAAGAGCCATCTCTTGAAAAATTATTATCTCTAAAAGATAATGTTGTAGTTTTAGAAGAGACTCAGGTACTTGACAAATATGAGAATAATGATATCTCAATAAATTATGTCATGAAAAAATATGATGGGATCAAAATGAAGTCAATATTGATGATATCTTTGATTATAATGTGCCATATGATGTAATAAATTATGATAAGGATCATGAGCTGTAATATCCACCCTTTACTGTAAACTGAAATAGAGGCCAAACTGATAGTTATGAGATAATATAAGGACCAAAAATAAAAGTACAGAAAGAGAAGATGTCAATGGACCAAAGAGACCCTGGTCAATTTAGTCATAAGGCTTTGAAATTACTAAGAATGTAAGCCAGGGACATAAATGTCATTAAGTATAAAGACCAAGGGCAATATGGTCATTGGATAAAAAGGGGTCAAACCAATAGTCAAAAGTCAAGTTAGAGCCCACAGATAGAAAGCACGGAAAAAGTTGATGCTGATGGGCTGAATAACCCAAAGTTAGACCTGGCTCAGCGGGAGAAATTTTATGAGAACTCCGCAATTAAGCGTCTCACCCTAGAGTAGTGTAAGGATAGGTGACCTTCTGGGAAGGATCCAAATGTCATTACACAAAAGAACGGGGGCAAAAAAGTCACGGGCAAAATGGGAATTACGAAAAGTTAGACAATGTAAGGGCATTTTGGTCATTTGACAAAGTCAAAGTAAAAAAGTCAACGTTGACCAAAATATCAGAAAAAGTCACAGATGCCCAAAAGATAGAGCAGAACTCACTGATTAACAGAGATTTGACAGATTGCTGAAAATCGGCCTAGAATTTTATTTATAGAATTTTGAAGATTTAATGGCCAAAAATAATTATTTGATGTATCAGGAGACCTTAATCAGTTGAGTTCAGGGCATAGAAAAATAAAGTGAATTTTATAATATTTTATAAAATTATTGCCCAATATACGATTAAGGAGAATGCCCAGAACTGAGGGAAAAAGACCCGAAAATGCCCAAAAATCCTGAAAATATAATTTTATTCAAAAATTATTTTTAGACAATCCGGAGGGCAATTTGATGAAAGGAAAAGGGCTATATTATCAGTGAAAACTATAGAAATTTTTAATGCCCTAAAAGTTATTTGTCCGTCGGAAATTCGTTTTTCAGGGATTTTCGACAGGATAAAATTACCCTGTTATTTTTGGACGAATTTTAGGAATATTTTTGGAGAAATATTTTGACATATTAGTAAATGAATTATGGAGATTAAAAGAGGAATAAAACATCTCTAGAAAAGTGGAAAAAGATTTATCGGAATAAAGTTATGTTTACCGGTAAAAATTGTAATCGGTAGAAGTAACCGAATGGCGATTGGTTTGGTTAGTATAACCAAAGTTCCAACCAGATTTTTACCCCATGTGCAGCCAATAATTACAACTTTATGAGAGCCAATAGGAAGCAAGCACATGGTGTGTGTTGGTTTAATTATGGCCATTAGATTAAACTTAGTAAGTTAAGATCTCAACCATCCAAGCATTATCACATGATTTATTAAAGCACAAAATTTCCTCTTCTTCCTCCCTCATTTACACAAGATCTGGACAGCCAAGAGGGGCCAAAGAAGACTCCATTTTTGCTCCATGAAGAAAGGAAGAGCTTGAAGAAACATCAAGGCAAGAGGACTTACCTTCCAACTAAGCATATATTCTTAATCCTTGGAGCTTCCTCTACCTTTCTATCGGTTTAGATTTTTTATTTTGGCTCTCTTTTGGTAGATGGAAAGTTAGGGTTCATGAGAGGAAAAATGGAAAAGCGAGGGATTTAAAGGAAACTAAAGGTTGCAAAACACTCCTTGAGTGTTAAGGAGTCTTTTGATGTATATATTGCTTGGGTTTGTTGTTTGTATGAATTTTTGGAATCTCAAACCCTAAGGGGAGGTGCTTCCAATTTTATATTTGATGAGGAAGAGTTGTTTTGAGCTAAATAATCCATGAGAAGTGTTTTGGGATCAAGAATATGTTGTTATACATGATGAAAGTTTGAAAAATCACTTCCTCCTTACTTGGACAGATTTTCGTCCAGATCTGTATGGGGTAGGAGGAGTGTGATTTTGATGCTTCCATTGAGTTTAGAAGGCAAATTGGTGTAGGGTATAAGTGAGGAAAAGTTTTGGGAAGCATTGAAAATCATTTAAGCGAGTTTCCGACTTCTAGGGAGTTTAAGAGTGCAAGAGGAAGAATATTGCGTTTTTATGGTTTTCTTGCAAAGTTGATGGCTTGAGCTTGATGATTATGTTCTTATGTAATGTTTAGGAAGTTTAAATACCAAAGAAATCTTTGAAAAAGATTAACAAGAGAGCTTCAAGTTCAAGGGGGAATTAAGAGGACAAGGTAGCAACACTCCTAACTTTGGCATCTACTTTGCATTGATTATATGTGTTAATTGCCATGTTTATTATGTGGTTGTAGCCATTTAAATTATGAAACCTTACTTGTGTGAAAGCATGATGGTTGTTATGCAATGATTGACTTGATTTGGAAACTTAATTGATTGTTCTTGTTACATGGCATACTTGATTTCATTAAATAATCATGCATGTGGATGTATTATTAGAGTGTTTGCTACTGGGATTTCTTTGAAATCTCACCCTCCCCAACTAACCATTTTAGGTACAAGCTCTAGCAAGGATAAGAGCAAGGTTTATGGTGATTGAAGATGGCATATTATGATGATCTTGTGAATATTATGTATATTGTTTGAAGATTATGTTGAGGAATGTTGTAGTTATGTAAATTAAACTCCTACATGATAATTAAGGAAACAAATGTGGATGCATGAATGATAATGAACCAAGGAACTAGATGAGTTCATCATGCATTAAGATAAGTTTTAAAAATGATCAAAAGAGGTTTTAATAAAATTTTAGAAATGGCTAGTTTTCAACTAAAGGGTTCCAAAATCTTAGAAACTGCCATATTTTCAATTGACGATGAAAAATAGCAAATGAACTCCGATTGAACTGAAACTTTCCAGTTAAATACTACACGTCCTAAGCTTTAAAATGAGTCAAAGTTTGTTAAATTGGAATGTGTAGATAAGGAGTTATGATTTTCCAAAGTTAAGAGAAAAATCTGTAAAACTGGAAGTTACCAAATGAACAGTGATTTTTACGAAATAAACTGTATCAATTGGGAAATTTTTGGAACCAGTGAGTATTTTTCCCCTGTAGATCACTTTACAAGCTTCAAATAGAAATTTTAACCACTCCATTTCGATTTTTCTAGAATTAGTTATAAATTTTCAAAGTTGGGCCAGAAATCTGAAAATTGACCAAATGAACAGTAACTCAGTTTTGAAATTTTTATTTTCACTTCTTTGGTCAATTTAAGTTATCCAATACCCTAAAGCGGTTCAATAGTGATCTAATATGATGTTTATAGGGGAAAATAAGGAGTGTTACACTTTCCGCCTATTGATATTGCCAAAAATATTCCTATTCCAAATTTGAATATCTTTCTGAAAGCGCCTTACATTATCTTCCTATCCACAGTTAATGCTCTAGCTGTCTTTCACCACTTGGTCAAACCCTTCGTGTGTCACCCAAGGAGCAAAAAACCTAAAGTAGTTCCCTCCTGTGGTTCTCTGGGGTTCGTTCTAAAGCTTCAATAATAACGGACAGTGGTCGGACTTCAATCTTGGTAGGTAAATAACTGATGAGGAATCGAAAGCATTTATCCATTCTACATTTGCCACAAAACGATCAATACGACTGTGCGATCTACCACGTTGCCATGTAAAGCATGGTCCCTGAAACTCCAGTGACGCCACTTCCATTTCATTACACCAGCTAACGAAGTCGCGGTCAGGTCTCACAAGTGCTTGGCTCGTCGACTTACGTTCCCCACTACTCAGAACTGAATTAAAATCTCCTCCCCCACATCATCTACCCACTCCTTTATTCTCAATATCCCGCAACTGTTGCCAGAGGGATCGTCTAATCCTAACATTAGGATGCCCATACACCATAGATAAATCCCACGTCTGACTTTTCCCCGTATTAAAAGTACCATGGATTACTTGGGACGCTTTATAAGTTACTTTGAAGTCGACGTTTGAATCCCATAAGCACCATATTCCACCACTAAAACCGGTAGCATCCACTGTGTCGTAGTATGTAAAACCAATCCGTCGGGCAAGAGACCTTGCTTTGTTGCTGCCCTGTCGAGTCTCTAAGAGAGCAAGAAAATCAAAATGATACCTTTTCCTCATAGTGATCAGCAAGTTTGTAAAGGCACGACTACCGACACCTCTACAATTCCAAATGCATATGTTGGTCCCCATAAGACACAAAAGCTGGGAAGGGAAGGAGATCAACAAAACCGAGCCCCCTCACTTAGGGAGGCAACAACTCCACGTAAATCACCCTGTGAATGGCCATCTGAGAGTGGGTTCGACTTCTCTACATACTCGCTATATGACAGCGCTCTTGGGTCAAAAGGATTATCCGCCTCCATCCTATCCATGCAAGCTGTATCTTCGTCATGCTCTATTGTTAATGGCCCTACTGGAACTGAGTGCCCCTGTATAACCACACTATTTTTATTTATTTGTGCCTTCGCACTCTTTGTCTCGGAGGTATTAGTTTCATGTTCTGGCCCAGCACATTTGTTCAAATCCAAACGAGCCTTTACCTGCAGCAGCCTCTCCATGTTACTTGCTTCCCGCACTCTAGGCTTATGGGCCCTATCATCATTAATTAAGCCCCACGTACTAGGCCCTTTTTGTTTCACTCCTTCCACTTCAGCTCTCAACTTGGGCCCATTTTCTGCGTTATTTTTTGGCCCAGGACGTGATGAATTTGGGTCCGCATCTTTAATGCTTGCAGCGACATTTAACGTATCTCCCTGAGAATCCATATTATTAATTTCATCTTGGTTCACCAGGATTTGATACCGAGATCCTTATGCTTTATGGGGGATAGACTCACCTTGATCCCGCCGAATATCATTCCATTTTCTATATCTGGCTACTAATCCCTGAGATCTCCGCGTCCGTTGAATAACCGTCCATTGATTGAAGCCAGTCACTGGACCCGCCCTGCTTCTCACGGTACTGTGTGCAACGTTTATGTTTCCTGTGTTCACCGATCCTGACACCTCCATTGTCGTCTTTAAGGCCCCATTTTCTGTGTCATCCTGATCGTGTTGGCCACAATGATCTTTATCATGACCATATCTCCCACAACCAAAGCAGATGAGATTAATACCCTCATATTGCACACGTCTAGCTTTTCCGTTTATCAAAATATAGGGTTTTAGCAGTTCATTCAGATTCAGCTCAACGCAGATTCTAGCGAAACGCCCTTTTTTTCTCCCTATAGTATTTGGACCAAATTTCAGGACCTTTCCGACTTGAGAGCCTAGGACGTGAAACATACCTCGATCATAAAAATCTATCGGCAGTTTGTCAAAACGAATCCATGCAGCTATTTTTCTTATCACTTCCTCATCGGGATCGAACTCCAGCCGCCACGGTTGCACAGCAATGTAATGATCAAACATCAACCACGGGCCTCCCATCAACACCATTTCATAGTCTCTCACATGCGCAAATCTCACGGCAAAGAAACCAGAGCCAACGTCCATCGTTTCAATTTTCCCTTCCTTTGACCATAACTATTACAATTTCTTTCCCATAAACTCAGTGTTTACCATTCGGCCCAATAGTTTAACAAAAACATCATTCTTCCATCTCCTAGCTAGACGCTAATATTCGTGGTCTGGAACAATCACATTGGGACCCCTATCAGTCATTTCGATGCTTATTCTGGACCTCCATCAATTGTTGCTCCACCAATCTTCCTCATCGTCCTCAGCCATGCTTTCTTTATCATCAACAACGTCCTTAAAAGATTTCTTTCCCTGCCTCTCCCACATCTTATGCCCTTCCCCAGTGCTAGTCGGCCCCGTTTCCCTTTCCCCCATCACATCATCGTGCATCCAATCCTCATCCCTAACTCGAGGCATACTATTGGACGTGAAGCTTCCATTTCCTGCCCGAACTCTTTCTGCTGCGTATCACTTCATCCTTTTCCTCCATGGACGGTGGCGGATACTCTTGCTCCATCAGTATTTCCCTATTAAAAGCTCCTTGACATCCCCCTTCTTCTCTCAATACTTATTTTCAACCATAACACTCAGGATTTCATATTTTTAACCATGACATTCATGCAAGCCTATATCAAATCCTGAGTGTCATAGTTAAAAATAAATATTTCATTTGAACGAGGGACAATGCTTATTTGAATGAGTTTTTAAAAAATTCAGTGTGATATTTTTAGAGCTTATTTGAATATCCTGAGTATAAGTAGTTCATTCAAATGAAGGATATGACTCATTCGAATGATGTATGAGAATTTCTATAAGATATCTCGAGGATGTATCTGAATATGTTGAAAATAAGTTTTTCATTTGAATGAAAAAAGTGATTTATTCAAGTAAATAGTTGAAAATAAGTTTTTGATTCAAATGAGAAAAATGATTCATTCGAACAACATATAAAAAATTTGATTATTATCGTGAGAAATTATTTGAATAGGTTGAAGAGAAGTTTTTCATTCAAATGAGAAAAGTAATTCATTCAAATGAATACTTTAAATTTTGATTGTTATATTTAGAGATTATTCAAATGGGTTGAAGATAAGTTTTTTATTCAAATGAGAAAAGTGATTCATTTCAATGAATAGTTGAAAATGTTTTTCATTCGAATAAAACATGATTCATTCGAATGAATAGTTGAAATTTTGATTGTTATCTCAAGAGATTAGTCGAATGAACTGAAGATAAGTTTTTCATTTAAATAAGAAAAGTGATTTATTCGAACGAATAGTTTAGTTAATTTATCTGGTTCATTGTCATTCTCAATGTTGAATTTGTCAAACCTAATACATAGTTGTTAACATTGATTGTTATCTTGAGATATTATTGAATAAGAAAAGTGATTCATTCGAATGAATAGTTTGATTAATCTATCTAGTTTGTTGTCATTCCCTATATTGAATTTGTCAATACTTAATGCATAGTTGTTAACGTTGATATCAAATTTTGATTTACTATACTGAATTTGTTAATATCTAATGCATATAACGGTCTCATTTACCACTAATAGGTAAATATGTGAATTGCCAAAAAATAATGCACCGCCTTACATTGCATGCCATTGGACATCCTCAATTTCTCAAGTAGCTTGAAGTCTTACTATTGGCATCTGTTTCACATTAACAAGTAAATATGTGAATTGCCATACTTCCTATGTCAGCAGAGTACAGTTGGATCCCTAGCATATTCCTTGTGCTTTAAGAGTATGGGACTTATTACTTATTATGAACTTAAACGTTTCATTTTTAAAATAGAAAATAAATCTCTATATCTGTCTTGAACCTATTTTATATTAAAAAGAAACATATATATATATCATCAACCTTTATTTCTTATTTGTTTGCACATTTTTGAGGCTAACTTCAACATATTTTATGGATGTTAGAGAGAAACTCATGTGACTTCTTTATCCTAGACATATGGCAACTTCGCTTTCCTTTTATGGTTGCTCTATAGTTCTACAGGGTTTTGATAGTATACTGTTATTTTATTTTGCTTGTAGTTAACAGTTGGCTTTATTAGCCCTGCATTCTTTTTAACTCAGTTGAGCCACATAAATTCTCCTGCTATGGTTATGTTGTGTATGACATATAGTCAGGTTTGGATCTTGATATTGGTGGGTTATAGACTTATACTAATCTATTGAAGGGATGCTAACTCTGACGGAATCCTGAAAGAAGAGGAATGCTGGTGATTGAGAGACTTATAGTATGTCGGTGATATTGAGAGTTAAAGCATGACGGAGGAAGTAGTCCGGGATTGACATGAGTGCAATCACACGAAATAGCAATCATTCTTCCTCTTCCTTTGTCTTCCTTCTCCAGATCATATATTTATTAAAAAAACATATCATGGGTAATATCGTCTTTTTACTCACATTTTCAAATCCATGTTTAGTCTAACGCACTGATTTACGGTTTTGGAAATTCGAAACCTTGATTTGTCTTTTTACAATTTTAAAAGTTTTTTTTTTGGATTCTCCCTTACTTTTTTGTAAATAGCTATTTGTTTATTGTTTTTTTCCATATTGAGATAAATTCAAATGATCTAATTAACACACGCATAAAGACTAAAATACTAAAATCCAAACCAACAAGAGTTCTGTAAGAGTATTATCTACATTTTTCACTAATTGATAGATGATGCATTCAGTGCCTGCACATGATTGTGTGTGTACATAAGTATCCACTAATTAAAGCTAAAATCTGAAGCACTGTGTCTTCTTGCCATACCAGAACTTCACATGTTGACTAGTCTCCTTCTGCACATTGCTTCTTACTCTCGCGTTTGATTTATCTTCACCATCATCCATTATTTGTTTCATCCAATAATAATAGATTACTAGGTCTAAATAAATCCGTAATCTCAAATCCAATCCAATCTTGTCATTCAACCTATTACAATTGAAGGAAGGCGTACCTAAAATCAATTAATTCACCGAGTACCCACATGATGATCAGAGCACCAATACGGACTCCGATTACATTACACATCAAAATACACCAAAGGAGATGAGAACAGAGAATACCAAGAGATCGAGAGAATTCCATCGAGAGCTTCATTCTCACGTACTACTAGAAACTGACTCCTACTTCCCCATATAATATGTATGGAAAGTTAATAGAATTTGAAATTCAAATCATAGAGGGAGAATTACATCTATTTATCCATACTATTTCTCTATTTATATTTCTGGTCCAATCCAAATTGATTTAGAGCCTTATTCACCAAGGGTGTACCAATATATTCCAACATCTCTCAATCACACTTGGTGGATTTAATGTTGTTGATCCAATCTCTTTATCTTCCTTCCTTCATTCATACTAGGTGCTTTGTCGTTACCGCGTAAACATGACGTCTTCATTTGGATGTTTACACTAGAAATCCCTTTCTTAAAGACCAACGTAAGACAACCCTTTAGTGCAGTTTGATTATGTTAATATAGTGCCTTTGATGTCCTAGATTTACCAATATATTCTTTTCTCATGGTCAATATAATCCCTCTTGAGTCAGCATAAAATTCAGATTGACTTTCTCAAATGCCTAGTATCTACACTTATGAAGTTAACAAGTAATATCACAAGGGATCGGTCACAGACACCATCATAAATGTATATATTTCAGGTATTCACTACTACAGAGTATAGTTTTTACTACTGAAATTTGCGTCCTTTTTTCTTTAAAAGGGAGTAAAAAATGAGGCGGTGGCATTTTTGAAAGTTTGGGCTCCTTTTTGGTGCCCTACATGGGACATAGGGCGTCAAAAGGGGACTTTTAGCGCCGTATATGGGATATAGGGCGCCAAAAGGGGACTTTTAGCGCCTTATATGCGGATAGGACGCTTAAAGTCTCCCTTTTGGTGCCCTATATACCATATAGGGCGCCAAAAGGGAGCCTTTTGGCGCCCTATCTCCAAGGCTCCCTCAAGGTTCCTTAAAAATACTACTTTACTCCTTAGGTCAGAAAATAGCAACTCTTAGTCCGCGTGCCTCCTTAGTCCGCCTGATTCGCTGTGCTTGGCTAGTGAGGAAAACAGAGTCATGCAGCAGCGCAAAAGAAGCATTGGTGTTGCCGGAACTAAGGCAGCAGCTGGAGCCGTCGGATAGCGAGAGCTAGAAGACGTCTGTCGGCTGTGGGCTAAGGAGCTGATACAGAAGGCATCACCTGGGCAGGAGCGTCGTCCTAAGCAACAGAGAGAAAGCTGCAGCGGTGAGCTGGAGGTGTCATTGGGTCGGGAGCTGAAAGGAGAGGCATCGAGAGGAGAAAGGAATGAACAAAGAAAGCAAAATAGAGATGGAGGAGTTAAGCGTTTTGGCGAAACCTAACCTGAAAAAACCAGAGAGCGCTGCTGGAAATGGAGCCGCGATGGAGACTGGGCAAGAACGTGAAGACAGAGGAGCTAAGGGAGCAAACTTAAATAATTATTGAAGCAAGTTTGCATTTTGATCCCTTGAACTCATCTTACTCTGTCACATGCAAAATGCTCCTTGATTTTCGAAGCAAGTTTGCATTTTGATTTTTGAAGCATTCTGGGGTTAGTGGGTGCACAAGCTGAGTTTTCTGCCTCGTGTGAGAAATGAACTGCTAAAGAATGAAGCTGGTGACTGGGTAAGTATCAGCTTTTAGAAATTTCCGTATTCATGTTGTTGTCGTGTGTTTGATTAAGAAGATGGGGTCGAGCAGTTCGTAAGCATTTTTTGTTAGTGGGTGCACAAGCTGACTTTGAATTCCTTTTTCGTTAGGGCAGTGACACTTGGAGGTCTTCTCAGCTTCTTTGAGGATCCAGTTTCAGGAGCATTTGGGGCGAATCTACGGTGTTGAGTGAAGTGCCTGGAGACAGATCATATAACCCTTGGGAAGAAGATGAAGTGCTCACGATGATGCTCAGGAGTCTGAGAGCTGACATTGATGAAAGAATCACCTTTGAGCAACACGGCAACATAAAAATGAAGTACTTCCGGTGGCATTGTTTGATTGTTCTTCTCTCACCTTTGAGCAGACCTACGGCGCCCTATATTAGAATATAGGGCTTCGTACCCTATGGCGCCCTATATTGAAATATAGGGCGTCGTAGGGTACATACTTACGGCGCCCTATCTTAAAATAGGGCGCCGTAAGCCCTGACTTTCTACTACCCTCACATATACACCCCCGAGAAAGGGCGCCAATTGGGTTAAAAATAGGGCGTAAAAAGTACCTTTTCTAGTAGTGATTCTTCCTTCACCCAATTATGACTTTAATATAACTCAACCACTTTCCTAGCATAACACATTTAGATCACATATATCATGACCATATGATGTATGCTAAATTAGTAGACATTGAAACATAGCTCTATGATATTGTCAAAGTCAAATGTCATCCATAAAAGGATTGAAACATTTTGGAACTCACACAACAATGAAGTAGGGGTCTATTCACTTACTTCTCATTTACGGTTCTTTTAAGTGCATACGTATGAATCGTATGCTACGATATCACTTATAGTGTATGTTGATTTTTATCTTATTAACATCGTACAAATTTAAGTCTAGACATTCAATATCTAAACCCAAATTCTTCAGCTTTACTTATTGAATGATGTCAATTCTAAAGAATTTGTTGTCTGGCTCCATATATCATGGATGTAGTTTTCCATGATCTGAACCTTGTTTATCATAATGGATCTCATCTCAACTTACTACACATTTTAAGTTAAGGAAACATTTAGTTTGTGTTTTTTTCTACCATATTAGCATTTTAACTGCTTTATTGGTGAACACAAACATTTCATCTTTGCACATTCTTTCTAAGTGTAAAAGGCAGTCGTTCGTGTGAGAGAGCCAACTTCATCAACCTTACAACATACAAGACATTGTATACTTACCCACACATGTGAAGCATCATTACTTCATATCCTATGCTTGTCAAAGGACTCAACATATTTATCATATACATCCTTAGCATTAGGCTTCGTTAGGAGACTTCGTGTATGAACATGTTTTTCAATAACAACTTTTTGTGCTATAATATCTCTCACGTACTTATACCTTTATATCTTAACTCTATAATACTATAAGCATTTTGTTTAGGTAATGACTGCAGTGCTTTCACAATCATTAACATTTGATTTGAAATCTAATTATCAAAATCAAGATGTTTTCTAGATACCATCAACCATATTTCCATTTGTACTACTATAGTATATATTTTGAATGCGCATAATTAGTATGCTCTAAAGTTATCTCAAGACTTTCTGTAGATCAATCCAATGTCTCTTCACAATGGTTTGAATTATCACTGATTAATAAGCCCTATCTCAAAGAAGATATGGATGCAATTATCATAATAAACATGCAAAACATATGATAATTAAATGGAGAAAATATTTATTATATATACTAATGAGAAAATATTTTAACAATTAAGTTTTCCACGAGGAGCATCTTAAATGTCCCTAGGATATATAATAAATATTAGTATATATAATAATATTTTAAAATTGCAATTATCATAATAAACTAGTATCCTCCAGTGACCGTCTGCCTTGCTCCACCATGATGTCATCGAGTAGCAGAAAGCGTTGCGGTTGACATCAACTAGTAGGTGTGAGACTTTTATTCTAATATTTTCACCAGGTTCCGACGACGGAAATCCACCCGGATGACCTATCTTCATCAGCTTGGACTTGTTTCATGGCAACAATACAATCCGCCAAAGTGAATATGGTTTTGGAAACGAGACCCTCAAACATGGAAGATCCATTCACTACTTGAACTAGCGTGCTATGTATACTCTGTACGTGTCCATAAATAGTTCCTATGTATATTATACTTTTGGTCGAGCACAAACATATATATGTATATATTTGTGTGTGTGAATGAACGCAGTGATAGGATCTGCAGTATCATTCTTTGTTTAAGAAGAGGAGTAGGAGAGAGAGCCAAAGAGAAAGGAACAACATAGAATAGACACGTGTTTGAGATAGAGAGAGAAACCTGACTTTATGAGACCTTGAAAAGTAACGGATCATTTGGGTAGATTATCATTGTTTTTGCACCACTTTTGTAACATTATGTGCATTTTTGCTCCTTCTGAAATTTTATGGTATCAGACGCTCCTCGCGGAAAAAGTAATTGTTAAAATTACACCTTAACCCTATAAATTATCAACAGATAATAGATGATATCAAGAAAATCGAGAAAATTCCATTGATAGTTTCATTCTCATGTGCCACTAGAAACTGAATCTCACATCTCCATATAATATATATGGGTAGTTAATAGAATTTGAAATTCAAATACATTAAGAGAGAATTACTTATATTGAATAATACTATTTCTCTATTTGTATTTTTGGCCCAATTCAAGCTGATTTGGGCTCTTACCGTTATATACCAACATCAATATATGTGCTGCTTTTATCATTGACATGTCTCAACGTGGCACATTCACTAGAATTAGATTGATGTTACAGTATGTTCTCCATGATGAAGTTTACAAGGGTGGCTCCAACGGAGGGAGAAGATGTTCGAATAATGAACTGGAGTTTTACATTTTTTTCCCTGTAGATACATGTATCTTTTTGACAAGAATTCGAGATATCCAAGATATAATAGACATTAATGTCTTTAACCTTTAATTCTTAGAATTCTTTATCTTTAATAGATTAAACTCTAACCTAACTTGGAAATAGTTTCTCATGGTTGATGCGTTGGATTAAACTGTATCTTCTTTATACTTTGGATTTACTTTTTTTTTATATAGTTTAATTTGATTGTTCAGAGAAAGAAACTGATTTAAATGTTACCGATTAAGGACCAAAAAGGAAAGGAGAGGCTAAGAAAATGAAAAAAAAGAAGACAAATACCTTTGTGGGATGCGGTAAAACCTGGGCAAGCGTTGCAGGAGGCATCTATGTTGCCATTTTGTTGTGTATAATTAGTACAGATGTAATAAGTAGGTAGCTCTGAGAAGAAGAGTGAAAATTAAAGGAAGTAATTACAGTAATTGAGTATTTACAGATGGAGAGAAGTATCAATATCAACATCGGAGTAGTGCTCAAAACTGGATG
>JANTPZ010146034.1:0-12074 GCA_025593235.1 Vachellia pachyceras | reverse complement strand
AATTAGCTTTCCATTTTTCTCAACCAAGAAAAATACCAAAAATAAGTCTTAATTCTGTAGTTAGTTTAGGAATAGCTTTCACTTCGAAAACCGCTTGCATTTGCATCGCTAACATTTATCATAACCTAAGGACTATTGGTACGCGACTTGCTTCCGGTGAGAACGACCCTGGGTTGCAACTATACAACCCTTGGAGATTATAAATTTAATTCTTGGCAATTTTCAAGGTTGTCCAACGACACTGTTTTGCGATTTGCGAGACAGGGCACGCCAGAGAGCTTCAAGTTCAAGGGGGAATTAAGAGGACAAGGTAGCAACACTCCTTTGGCATCTACTTTACATTGATTTATATGTGTTAGTTACCATGTTTGTTGTATGGTTGTAGCCATTTAAATTATGAAATATTTTGTGAAATCATGATGATTGTTATGCAATGATTGTCTTGACTTGGAAATTTGATTGATTGTTCTTGTTACATAGCATACTTGATCTCATTATTAATTATGCACGTAGATGTATTATTAGAGTGTTTGCCACTGGAATTTTCTTGAAATCTCACCCTCCCCCACTAACCATTTTAGGTACAAGCACAAGCAAGGGTAAGAGAAAGGTTTATGGTGATTGATGATGGCTTAGCTTTATGTTCTTGCTTGTGGAATTTTTTATGTCATGATTGGAACCTGGTGTTAAGAATCGACGTAGTTATGTAATTTTAAACCTCTACATATGTGATAATCAAAGAGAGGTGAAAGCATGCTTTAAATATAGGCTAATGCATGTTTAATTATGAGTAAAAGAAGAAATCAAACAAGCATGCCTAAAGGAAGAAAAATGGAAATGTTAAAGATATATAGAAGTGTAGCAATGTTGGTCAAAACCCTAATTTTGGCTTGACGTAAGATATAGCAAACGAACTCCAAATGAGTTGAATTTTTCCAGAAAAATAGTTCATATTGCAAGATTTTAAATGAGCTAAAGAACACTAAAATTGGAGTTTTGTACAAAAAAATAGATGTTCCAAAGTTGGCGTAAAATCACAAAAAAACCTGGGAAAATGGAAAATTACCAAATGAACAGTACAACTTTGTGTAATAAACTATATTAATTAGGAAAGTTTCTGACCCAATGAGTACTTTTCTGCCATAGAGGAACTTATAAGCTTCAAATAGAAATTGGAACCACTCAATTTCGATTTTTCTAGAATTAGTTATGAATTTCCAAAGTTTGGCCAAAATTCTGTGAATAGTAACGTGAACAGTAACCCCCCAAAAGTCAAATTTTTAGATTTGAATCCGAATGGTTTTTCAAACCATTCAAGGCCTAAAAGTGGTTCCAAATGGTTATAAAATAAAGCTAAAGGGGTAATTAAGGTGTGTTACAACAGGCGCGTGCGGTGCGTGGAGTCGCGTGCGAGCTTGTCTTCTCACGGGAAACTCTAGTCCCCAGTTTTCTGACCTCCTGAGCATGTTGGCGACGTCTATTTGGCTGAAAAAGGCTTTTCAAGGCTGGCAGTGACCCCTCTGGTATGCTTCTCTACAACTACGCTCCTTGGGCATTTTTCAGGAAGCTCCCTCTCTCTAGAACTTGGCTCTGATACCAAAAATGGTATAGAAACCACTGAGCTCACTCTAGAACTCTTGAAATACTCAAAATCTTTATTCCTCAAGTCTATCTTTGCATACATTCTAGGGTCCTATTTATACTAGTTAGGACTAGATAAAGCCTTTAAAATGCTTTAAGGGGGAGTTACACAACACTTATGGGGCATTAGTGTGGTACAATGTATTATATATGATTAGTTTTAATGATGTCAAATATAATAGAACAAAAAGTTTTCATAATCCATATTGATTTAACAAAAAATTTTTAATGCATATTGATTTACAACTATTTAAGCATTTTTTTAATTAGAGGATGATGTGGTTAAATGACTCAATTTGAGTGTTAAAATGTTTTCATTAAGTTACTAGTTATCTAAACTTCATTTGGATGCTCAAAACCATTTCTTGAAGATAAAAATCGAGTTTGATAAGTTTCTAGAGCTTCCTGAAGCAAAAATTGAGTTCCAAGAAGAAGTGCTAAAACTCGAGTTCTAGATCATCAAAAACTCGAGTTCAACTTCTCAGTGTCAGAACTCGAGTTCTGGGACATCCAAAACTCGAGTTTCACCTCTTGGACTCAAAACTCAAGTTTTGAAGTTATCAGAACTCGAGTTTCAACATCTCTATTTTCTGACAGCTAGACATATGTTTGGTATTTTGCTCATATCTCCCAAAATACAACTTCGATTGATATAAAACCAATTTCATATGAAACTAGACTTAAAATGTAGTACATAGACACCAAAAACAGTATCAAAACATTTCATATGAAGGAGATATAATTTTTGAAAATTAGAGATGTACATGGCTTTCCATTGATATATTATTTGCAAGATTTGGAGTTGAATTGAGAGAGTTATGGCTGTTTCAAGTTGAGCCATATGCTGAAAGCTGGACCGTGATTTGTGCAAGCTGAGTCAGGTGCTGAAAGCTAGATTGTGATTAGAGCAAGTTGAACTCATGAAGTAAAACTCGAGTTATACATTTACCAAAACTTGAGTTTCATGATCTGAATTGAATCTTCTCAAATATTTCAGTAAAACTCGAGTCATAAGCTTTACAAAACTCGAGTTGTATTTCATAGTTCATAGAACTCGAGTTCTATATTTTCCAAAATTTGAGTCTTGGGCTTCTGAACTTCATCTCTAAAAATTGCTTTTATAAAAATCGAGTTCCAATTTTTTCAAAACTCGAGTTTCACAATTGTATCTCAGAACTTGAATTCAAAACTTGAGGTTTCAGCATCGAGTCTTAACATCACGTTATAAAACTCGAGTTCCAGGTTTTTCAGAACTCGAGTTATATAACTATCTCTCAAAACTTGATTTTAAAATTGGAAGTTATGACTGGAAGTTTCCACAAAACCAGAGTCTTGCCGTTTTCCAAACTCGAGTTCCATGTCTTGCAAAATTTTATCAGTTCAAAAACTCGATGTTCAAACTCGAGTCCTCACTGAAAGTTTTTCAAAACTCGAGTTCCTGATTTTCCAAACTCGAGTCTCGAGGATATTTCAACTGAGCCAGTTCTTCACAATTTTTTAAACTGGAGTCCTTATTTTCACAAACTTGAAGTTTTACATCTTAGCTATTAATTCCTATGTGACAAAACTCGAGTCATGAAGTCTTGCAAACTCGAGTCCATATTTCTTCTGACACAACTTCTGACACAGCTACGCCTAATGCAACCAGAGTTTTCGGTTTTCATGCTTGCATATTTTGAATCTCACCTGCTCTCATAAATGCATTTTAGTTGACCTATTAAAAAGGTATAAGCTTAACAAAGAATGTCTCGATAAATAGATGAGATACGCATTAATGACAGAACAACAAAAGTAGAAAGCTGTGAGTAACGGATACATGTCTTCCTCTCCAACGGACATATTTTGAGAACATCTATAAATCAGAGCAAGCAACCAACTGAAGAAAAGAAGAGAGAAGACGAAAAGGTCGGAGTCACTGAACCCAACATAGAGCACAGCTTTAGGACTCCGATATTTTCTTCTCTGAGAGCTTCAATGTTTATTTATCCACTCTTTGATAGAGTATTTTATTGTTTTCATCCAAACTCATTGTATTTCCATGAGAAACTCAAGATTGGGATCTTGAGATTGTTGGGTTGAGTTTGAGTTGAGAAAACAGAGCATGTTGGTCTTTGTTATGGTGCAGTCCGTGAGGAAATGTGATTCCCGGTGTAACCTTACATGTGGTGAGGGGAGTAATTATAAAGGTTTCTCAAGTACCTGTGTTGCAAACTTGAGTAGGTTCATAAATGTCTGGAAACATTTATGGGGTTCTCAAGTACCCACAGTGATAAACTTGAAATGGGTTCACAAGTGTCTGGGATGACATTGTGATTGTAATGGTTTTCTAAGTACCTGATTAAACTTGGATGGTATAGTGGATTGAAAATATCATAGGTGCTCTGGGGATTGGATGTAGGTCAGAGAGGGCCGAACCAGGATAAATCATTGTGTGCTTTCTGTTCTTTCATCTTCATTAACTTATATTGTTTTTCATCAAGCACTAATTGATTTCATATTCTATTTCACCGAATGATTTGAGCTTTTGATCAACCGAAGTTTTGGAAAAGGAAAAAAAAATTTTTACGACACCCAATTCACCCCCTCTTGGGTGGCAGCCAATCTAACACAATGAAACTGCTACTTTACTCATCCGTTGCTCCTCATTCATTTGTCCGTTTCAACTCAGAGGAGGGAAAACTCAATATAATTCAATTAATCAAAGCGTACAAAGCGAATTAGTTGAGGTGTTATTTATAGGCTTTAACCTAACTCTATAAATTAATGACAGAACATTCTAGAAATCTATAATAAAAAGCAAAATCAGAATTAATAATAAAAGATGATAATCATTCAATATAAAGCCTAAATATTCCCTTTAATGGTAAAAACCCTAAATATATGAAAATCCTAATAAACTATTATTCCATATCCCATCATTTCTCCACCACTTGAAGAACTTGAGTCCTAACAAGTTAAAATGAAGGCATAGAGTTAGGGAGGGAAGGGTGGGATTTAATGCGCGACACTTCTATCTAGAAATCCTTCCTAACAAGTGAAATAGTGAAAAAGAAGACCACAACAAGAGAGAGTAGCTTAGGATAATGAATATCTGGAAAACTTTTCCACCAAGTGAGATAGCAAAAGAGAACAACATGGAAGGAATGCATAGATTGATTATTGAGAACATTTGGAAAGCCTTTCTAGCAAGTATGGTACTCATGGAATTATCTTTAAACAGTGGAGTATCATTAAGAAATGTAGCTTGAACAAGAGATGTAGCATAATGAAGTTGATTCTCACTAAATACAATTTGAGAAGGAGCCACTTGCATTCTAATAGATTGAAGAATCTAATCATTGCTAGCAAACTATTACAAAATTATTGACAATCCATTAAAACACGAGTCATTAATATACCCAACTCTTACAATTCCCTTCACTTCATTAAAATCTTCTCAACCTGATCTTCATTAACTTTGAGATGTCTACAACAAGACTCATGTGCTTCCTTAGCTTTGCGACGTCTTTTAACCCTTCTGCAATCTACTTCCACTGTAGATGGGAAGCTCCAGAGTTAACATATTGATAATGCTCTACTTCATTTTGATAGTGGTCAACATATTGGTATTGGGCTGACTAGCGTAATCACAATGAGTTGCAAACTTTATTAACAACAGTAAGTATGATCATAATGACACTACTCAATATACCCATAACAATTAACACATCCATACATGATTATCATGTTTATAGCAATGAGCATCATAGTCATCACGTTCAAACTTGTACTATTGATGGTTAATATGTTGATATTGACACCCATCATCTTCATATTGTCGATAGCCCTGTTGATGTTGAACATATTAGAGTTAGGAGTCGTACTTACGTCGACACTCTATACATGGAAATCCTTCAAAACTTATAACTCAAATTGAGTAGCATGACTTTTACGGTTTTAGGGTAGTTCTAGACACCTAAAGAAGGTTTCCAACTTGCCCTCACCAAAAAGATGAAGACTCTATTCAACAAGCTTAACCCTTAGAGAACTCCAAAGCCCTATAGGGGTTAAACTTGCTAAATAAGTAACAACTTGAGCGAGATCTTCACAGTAAACTTAGGGAGTTCTAAAAAAACCCCCACAAGGAAACTGTTACAAACCTCGTTAACCTATGCTAAATTTTGACTCGGGTATAGGATTGAATTGTAGGGAGGTGAAGTTCCAAGATAGATAGAGCAATAAATTTATATAAACAACAAGAAATAATAAAAATTAAAATGAGCAACAAATTTTTTTTCGTTTTTTGGCTTTTTCTTCTTTTTGTCACCTTCCTTTTTTGGGCAAGGTATACTTTTTTCTTCTTTTTTTAGGCATTTTTTCTTTCTTCTTTTTTGTTACCTTCCTTTTCTTGGTAACAAATTTTCTTTCTATTTTTACCTCCTCCTCCTTCTTTCCCGTTACCTTTTTGGTAAGGTACTTTTTTCCTTCTCCTTTTTTTTCTTTGTAGGCCTAGGGTCTTTATTTAAAATCGGGTTAATATTGAAGGAAGTTCCATAGTCTAGTTCTAGTCCCTTAAATTTAAAGCCAATGTTGGTCCTTTAAGTTTAAAGTGGTTTTAATTTCGTAAATTTCATTTTATCTAAAACATTAGTTCTTATAATCTAATAAAAATTAGAACAATTTTGCCAATTAAGATATAACTTAAAGAAGCAAAACTAAAATAAGAGCAAACTTGAAATACCACATATTTTATTAACACTTCGAGATTAAACGTCGTAGCTCCAAGCTTTGCCCCTTGGTTTATTAAAACATTTGTGATCATCAACCAGCAAATCCCTTCATTTATATTACGCAAAACAATATATATTATAAATTTGGTTTCCAAGCTTTTCTATGAAAATTGATAATTTCAAAGTAATTGTGTTCAAGTCAAAATTTGAATTCTGAATTCTTGTCAATATCTAAAGACTGCATAAAAAATCTTGTCAAAATTTAAACCACAACTTAGTGATGTTTAAAGAACGATTTGTCCAAATTTGAACAATAACTTGTCAACATTTTAAGAATTAATTGTCAATATTCAACAGCCACTTGTAGAATTAATCAAAATTTGAACCACTTCTTTTCAAGTAGGGTAATAAATTAAGTGAAAATAGTTGTGTGCAAATTTAAACTTGAAGCACATAATAACAAAATGAGATAAGAAGCATATCACCATATGTTATTAAGTAGAGAGATAAAAAACCCTCATTCATTTATACTATAGTTCAATCTAATTCACATTGTCCACATCGTAGCACATGAGAGTTCTATCACTATCTTCCCAAAATTCAAAGGAGCTTTTATATCTCATTACAATCCTTAGACATCAAAATTCCTCACAATTGAGTCTTCTCAAATGAATAAACAATAAATTAACATTCAGTGATCAGATAAGAATGCCTAACAATATGGTTAAAGCCTCTTTGCATAAGAGTTGATACATCACATTGACACAAACCATGACAAAACCCTTCTTACATGCTAATTTTATAAATAGTAAATCATATTGGAAAAGTAGCTTCTACCATTAATTCAAATAGGTGCTGAATAACTTGCATGCTAAATAGAGATAGTTTATCATCAAATGGAAGTATAAAAGTAAATGAATGAGTAAGCAAATAACTCTTAACTTCGTTCACAAATTAACTCTATTTATAATATGGTGAATTCAAATAACCATTATAGACAAAACAACCTAGTTGATAGTTAGATTAACCAGCTATTCAACTACTACACTAAATGATCTAACGAGGATAAACTTGATTACTGACTAGTGGCAGCATTAATTGTATTCGTTTGAGTGGCAAATTTCTCTTTGTAACAAAGCTAAGATACAATGATGTAAAAAAGAGTACAGTTTTCAGCTAGAACTACAACTTCAAAGAGAATACAATGTAAATAATATATGCATTAGAAGGAAATGAGTAAGGTCGGTCTAAATTAGAGAAAGTTAGTGTGTTGTAGAGTCCATTTTAAAAAGGTGGAAACTTGAGTTTCTAGAGCTAGTCTAAGAAACAAAATAGTTAAAAACCAAAAAAAAAAGGAACTTGGGTTTGACCCCTTTGAAAAATCGAATTTAGAGTGATAAAAAAAATGAAGTATACCAAGGAAGAAAAGAGGAATTGAGAGATGTTGTTTGAAAGGAAGAGTATAGAAGGAAGTGGGCAAAGAAAAAACATCAAAGAAGGCATGAAAATGAACAACAGAGTAGGAGGGGGTTTGAATTTTGAACAGCAACAATTTTGAAGAACAAATAATTGCCACAAGGCACTGATCACGTTCATAATGTTTGTTTGGAAATTCTTTATTCCCAACGGTGTAGGCAAGTCAAGATAAAACCATCTTGAAATCCGTAAAAACCATTTTGAAATCCATAAAAACCATCTCCAAATCCATAAATTCTTTTTGAAATCTGTAAACTCTTTTCTCCTAACAGATTTCCAAAGGCACAGATATAATTTGTGATGAAAACTACCTTGCATGATATGAAACCCTGGACTAAGATTGTTGCTTCCAGTGCCACTCAATGAGGTTGTCCATGCGGTACATTATATGGCTCGCTTTTATCTTTAATTTTTTTAAATTATCATTAATTGAAGGACAAGCATCATACAAGTCATTGGAATTGAAATTAAAAGGAAACAAATTACATAACAAGGAGTGTAAGCTAACTATACTAGCAGAAATCAAGTTAAAGGATTTTAAGAGAGAAATTATGTCTGATTGAACTATTCGTGATTGGGAAGAGAAAAGTGCTTTGAGATCTAGCGTTTTTTGGTTTACTTTTGGAATATCCATATTCCTCGAATCATTTTGGAGGAGCTCTGAATAGCTTATCTAGCATAATAAAGCATGTAGACATAATAACAAAAAATTGGAGCTTTGAGTGTTTGTTCTCTTGCGTCTAAATGAATGCAAAGGCATATCATAAAGGCAAATAAAGGCTTCTCAAAAAAGGGAACGATATCATATTTTCCTTTCTTATAATTATTCTCCGTCGAGAAGTTGGTGGGTGTGTGTAGGCAGTGGCGGACTCAGGACCCTGATTTAGGGGGTGCAAATTTTTTTAAGAAGATAAAAGGGACTTATTCTTAATATCTTTGAGAATAATTTAAGTAAAACTTTAGTGGGTTCAAAATTAGCAAACGAGTGGGTGCAAAATAAATCATATAGTACTAATATATACCTAATTTTCTGGAAGTCAGGGGGTGCGGCTGCACCCGCTGAGGACCATGTAGGTCCGCCCCTGTGTGTAGGCATTGCTTTAAGGTACTATCTCTTGTTTTTAATATAAGAGTAAATGTATTTTTTTTTGAGAGATTAAAAAAGTAAATTAATGATATATTTATCATGTTCCCCAAACTAATTTTTCTACTTTTATATTAAAGAACGGGGTATAAACAATAGATATATTTATTTCAAACATCAAATTCTGGGAACAAATTAACTATTTAAGAATATTAAATCATTAAAATTCGTTTACCAATAAATATTTAATTTTAAACTAACCACATAGTTTTTAAATCATTATTATATTTATAAATTTTATAAATCTATTGAATCATAAATTAAAAATGATATTAACGATAATTTAAAAAATAAAAGAAAAATGTATTGTTTAAATAAGACTTTTTTTTTAATCGAATTTTAACTTTTAAGTGTTAAAATGGAATTTCCCGTCAAATTTTGGGTAGGAGGCATTTACAACCGAATCTACCGACCCGTCTCGTAAGGTACTCCGATACCGGTACCCTCCAGCCTCTATTCCTCACCTAACCCATTCGTCTTCAACAAAAAGCCGACCACGATCAACATGTTACATTCCTCACCAACCCGCCAAGAATTTGTGCCTCATTTCCTTTCATTTCTGTTCGGAATTCTAAGCTAAGCCTATGGCTTCCACCGCCAGCCATTTCTCTCTTTATCTCCCTACCAAGCAAACAGCGAGCTCTACAACCCCAAAACTCAACCCCAGTTCCTCTCGCTTCTATTGCTTCCAAAGTTCCAAATTTCTATTTCCAAGATATTCTATCGAATTGAACGGGAAATGTGTTTCTGAGTCTGGGGCGGGTCAAGGTGGGAGCCTAAAGGTATCTGCCAATTCGGCTCAAGTTATGGATCAGTTCACTACAAAGGCGGAGCATGGAGTCCCTACGATCGTTGAGGTCGATTTGGGCAATCGGAGCTATCCGATTTATATTGGTTCCGGGCTGCTTGATAAATCTGAGCTTCTCCAGAGGTAAATATACAATAACACCGAAATTCGTATTTCATTAAGTCATTACCCAAGTTTATTGCGTTACCAATTTGTCTTCATCGCCCTTTTCTGAAAATGTTGTCTGACTTTTGTTTGTTGTTATGACTTGAATGAGAGTGGATAATATATTAAACAAAACAAAATAACCCGCGAAATTTTGTAGACCAAATGCTAGTTTATGAGTTTTACGGAGGACTAATTGGGCTTATTATGCATGAATATGATTGAAAGCTGGCTGGGCCAAATGAGAAATTGTGTTCATCTTTTGGTTTATTTTGAAAGCGACTATTTTTCATTTTATAAAGTGTTAAGTTGTTTTAAAAAAATTAATGCTTACTTATAGGCATGTTCACGGAAAGAGGGTCCTTGTGGTCACTAATCAAATCATTGCACCACTGTATCTGGACAAAGTTGTTGACGCTCTAACAAGAGGAAACCCAAATATTTCTGTTGAGAGTGTCATTTTGCCTGATGGCGAGCAGCACAAAAATATGGTAGGTTTAATATGCTTAAATTGGGGTTCTGTATTTTCGCTCTTGGCTCAAGCATAATAAGTGGTTACCTATTTAACTACCAGGACACTCTGATGAAAGTGTTTGACAAGGCCATTGAGTCAAGGTTGGACCGGTGATGTACATTTGTAGCTCTCGGAGGTGGTGTGATTGGCGACATGTGTGGCTTTGCTGCTGCTGCTTTCCTGCGTGGTGTTAATTTTATTCAGATTCCAACTACTGTTATGGCTCATGTATACTATTCCTCATACAATATTCATGTTTATGCACCTAGATCTCTGCTTGCCCTCCTTTTTTTGATATTGATTATTCTAATCTGTTTTTTATTTTTTTCTTATACATTAGTTTGTGCATAATGTTGCAGGTTGATTCTTCTGTTGGTGGCAAGACTGGGATAAACCATCCACTTGGAAAGAACCTAATTGGTGCTTTCTACCAACCTCAGTGTGTGCTTATAGACACAAACACATTAAATACATTACCAGATAGGGAATTGGCATCAGGGTTTGCAGAGGTTATAAAGTATGGTCTTATCAGGGATGCACAATTTTTTGAGTGGTAGGAAAAAAATATGCAGGCTTTGATGGCAAGGTAAAGTTGCCGTCTTAGGATTGTTATAAGCTTGTAGATTCCAGTATTTGTTCCTTTTATGCCATGAAGCTTATACCACAAGGAAAAAGATCACCTGGGTTATGACTGTGGGTCTTGTGGAATTTATGCTTAAATAAGTAGACTTGGAAGGAACTATTATGCCTTTTGTGACCTTTATTAGGGATGGTAATGTGGGCCAGCCCACGGGTTGCGGGCTGGCCCACTCGGGTTGGTGGGCTGGACGGGTCAGCCCGCCAATTGGCGGGGTGCAATCCCTCAACCCGCAGCCCGTCATGGCCCGCCAACCCGCCAACTTTTTTCTTTTATTTTTTAAATAAAAATAAATTACTTTTGTTGAGATATGATTGAGATATATATTAGGAAATATATCATTTACAATCAGGAATTAGAATTATGATTTTGTGTATTTAATTATAATAATGAGCCATTAATAAGAAGGCTCCTCCTTGATGTATATATATCCCTCTTGGGTAATTCAATAGATGTGAATTTTACAGTGCATCAGTTTACATCGTATCAGAGCCTAATCTAGGGTTAGCTATTTTCTCTGCGCCGTCACTGTTCACCGTCCGTACAAGTCCGTACGCGTCACTATTCGTTCCGACAGCGTCGCGTTTCTGGTTTTGAGAGTGTCACTGTTCATTGTCCATACAAGTCCGTACAACCACTGTTCACCGTACAGTCCGTACGGTTCACTTCTGTTCGGCCGATTCGTGCGTTTCTTCTGTGCAGTGTGTTCTGGGTTTGCTTTTGGCTTCTGGTTGCTTCTAGTTTGTTGGTTTGTGATGTTTAGTTGCCGCCCGTTTGCTATTTGGTAGTTTACGGCTGTTTCGGTGTTGTTGGTTTTTTATTGTGACCACGGTTGTTCTAAACTATTGATTGGTTCTTACGGGATTTGATTTCTTCTCCTCATGGCTGCTTCTCAAGCTAGTCGTGTTACTGCCTCTGCTCCTAGTGCTCTTGCTACAGGTAGAGTTGATTCTTGCCTTGCTACTTCTTCCTCGAAGTGGATAATCGATTCCGGTGCCACT
>JANTPZ010146026.1:0-18000 GCA_025593235.1 Vachellia pachyceras | reverse complement strand
AGGAACTTATCATAACACTTCCATTTTCATTCCATCTCTGCCTAATTTTTCTTCTTCAATTTCAAAAATACCAAAAACAAGTTTTAGTTTCCATATTTAGTTTAGTAGAATAGTTTAATTCAAACCAAACCCCCCTTTGCATTTTTACATAACAAACACAAACATAAGCTAAAAACTTTTGGTGCGCGACTTGCTTCCGGTGAGAACGACCCTGGGTTGCAACTACACAACCCTTGGAGATTATAAATTTAATTCTTGGAAAATTTTCAAGGTTAACCAACGACACTGTTTTGCAATTCACGAGACAGGGCACGCCAGAGCTTCCACCTAAAAATGGTTAGTGGGGGCGAATGATTTGAAAATCCCAATAGCAAAACTATCTAACATACTTCATAAAATGCATGACAACTTTTCATATAAATGTGGAATAATAAAAGTGCAACATGAAACACATAAATGCATATGGTCATAGCATGAGCATGCACACATCCACACTTTCATCATCATGAAGTTCAAATCAAGTCATGCATCATTCAAAAGAATTTTCATAATAACTTAGATTAGAGTTAGATGGTCTTACTACCTTTAGCTCTTAATTCTCCTTAACTTGGATGCTCTCTTGATCACATTGGAAATTACTCTCTTGCACCAAACTCTTGCCTACACATTTGACAACATTATGGCTATCAAACACAAGCCATTTCCAAGGCAAAAATCAATGTAAATCTCTCTTAATCATCCCCTTGAACTTTATAAACCTTAAGACTTTAAACTTGGCTTTATTGTTTTCTAATGCTTGCCTAAGCTTGTGGTCACTTTTACCCTACACAAAAACTCATTTTAAACCCATTGGAAGCATCAAAATCATCAAAAGAACACTCCTTCCCCAAATTCCAGACTTGGCTGAGACACACTCACATATACCATCAACATGATTTTTCCAACTTCTAACACTTATACCAACAAATTCTTGATCTCAAACTCATTTTCATGGATGGTATAACTTGAATTTAACTCTCCCATATCAAGTAAAAATTTGGGCAGCATCTCCCCTTAAAAGTTCATCATCCCAAATTTTACAAAATTCAAAAACAAGGTCCAACAACAAGACATACATCAAAATCCCTCTCTTTCTAACTTTTCCTCTCAAGAACCCTAAGTATCAAACTTGAGAAGGAGAGACCAAATCAAAATTCCAATCCACGGAAAGTGTAGAGGAGCTCACAAGGATGAAATTCATGTAAAGCTTTAGGTGTTTCCATCCCTTATCTTGGATTTTTGGAAGCTTGCTCTTCTCTTGCTATGGAGGAAATGGCATCTTCTTCCTCTCAATTTTCTGTCCAAATGGGTCGGCCAAAGTTAGGAGGAAATGGAGGGAAAAATGGTTTAATAAAACCTCTCATAATAAGATGAAGGGTTAAGATTTCTTCTTGATTTTTCAATTAAAAATAAGGGCTTAGATTGCACCACATATGAGACATTTGATTGGCTCTTATTGGCTCATTAAAAGTGGTCATAATTACTGTAACTAAGGGGTTAAAATCTGGTTTGGCTAACCAAACTGGATCCCTTTCGGTTACTTCTACCGATTACACTTTTTTACCGGTAAATATAACTTTATTCCAGTAAATCTTTTTCTACTTTTCTGGAGATGTTTTCTTCCTCATTTAATATCCATATTTTTAAAGCTTTAAAAATTTCTCCATTTTTCACTGATACTCTAGCCCTTTTTATTTTCCCAAAATTCCCTCTAGATTTTCCAAAATTAATTTTTGAAATAAATTATATTTCAGGGATTTTCGGGTCTTTTTCCCGATTTTTGGGAAAATCGCCTTAATCGTATATGGCAATAATTTTTTTAAATACTATACAATTCACTGAATTTTTCCATGCTCTAGTCTCTTATCTTTGAGAACTTCTGTTACCTTAAATAATTATTTTTTCCTTTTCTGCACTTTAAAATTATATAGACATAAATATAGTCCGAATCTGGAAAATCCATGAATCACGATTGTGATCAGTGAGTCGAGCTCTGTCTATTGGGCATCTGAAAATTTTTGGTCAACAGTTGACTTTTGACTTTGACCAAAATGTGCTTCAATTTTCTCATATTTACCATTTTGCCCTTACTTTCTCTAATTTTTCAAAATTCCCATTTTACCCTTACTTTTAACACTTAAAGACCTTTATGTCATTGGTCTTTTGTTAAATGACATATGGGTCCTTCCCAGAAGGTCACCCATCCTCACATTACCCATGACGAGCACGCTTAACATTGGAGTTCTTACGGAATTCCATCCACTAGGCCAGGTCTGACTTTGCGACTTCCGGCCCATAACCTTTCTCTCTTTAAGTACTATCTATCTCTGAGTTCTAATTCATTTCATAACTACCAGATTAGCATTTATTTCAGTTAACAGTAAAATCATGGATATTACATTTATACCCCCCTTAAAAATAAATTTCGTCCTTGAAATTTGCGTACCTTATGAAAATAGCTGTAGATATCTGGTTCTCATGTCCTCTTCAGTTTCCCAAGTAGCTTCCTCAGCTGCTGACCCTTGCCATATGACTTTGACCATAGGAATACTTTTGTTCTGGAGTTGCTTCACCTTCCGGTCAATAATACAAGATGGTCCTACTTCATATGACAAATTATCTTGCAATGCAATATTTTCATATTCTATAACATGTGTGGGTCAGGATTATACTTCTTTAACTGGAAAACATGGAAGACATTATGAATCAGACTCAGGTTTGGGGGTAATGCTAACTTATATGCTACTGGTCTGACTCTGTCTAAAATTTGGAATGGCCCAATATACTTTGGACTAAGCTTCTTCGTCTTCAGAAATGTTGATTTGGAACCAAAGGGAAGCCTCAATTTTATCAAAAATGCCAAAATGTTCAAATTGAAAACTTTCAACTTTTAAAAGTTACTATTCACAATTTTTCGGACAAACTTTGAAAATTCATAACTAATTCTAGAAAAATTGAAATTGAGTGCTTCCAATTTCTATTTGAATCTTATAAGTTCCTCTATAAAGTAAAAATACTCATTGAGTTATTAGCTTGCCCAATTGATACAGTTTAATACGTAAAAGTGTACTGTTCATTTGGCAATTTTTCATTTTTCCATGTTTTTCAGTGATTTTCTTCAAACTTTGGAACATCATAACTTTATGTAAAAAACTCCAAATTCAGTGTTCTTTGGCTTGTTTTAAATATTGAAATGTGAAATATTTTTCCGGAAAATTTCAACTCATTTGGAGTTCATTTGCTCTGTTTCCTGACAGGTCAAAGTTAGGGGTTTGACCAACTTCACTTTGACAATTAGTCAAACTTTTCATTTTCAAACTTCACCATTTAAAACCCTAACTTATAAAACTCTTTTAATCATGTTTGATCATATAATTAGGAGTCCTTATCTATCACATATCAACCAAACATGCATAAGTTCATAATACATATTAAATAACACGTGAAAGTCCCAAAATGTTGTTACATTTACAACATAATTCCATATACATAAACATGAAAAATCCTTGCTTCATGCATCATGTATTTTCTCCTTACCCTTTGAAGAACTTGTACCTAGAAATGGTTAGTGGGGGAGAGTGAGATTTTTAGAAATCCCAATAGCAAAACTATCTAACATACATTATATAATGCATAACAAACTTTCATGTAAATGTGGAATAATAAAAGTGCAACATGAAACACATAAATGCATATGGCCATAGCATGAACATGCACACATCCACACCTTCATCATCATAAGTTCAAATCAAGTCATGCATTATTCAAAATAATTTTCATAACAATTTAGATTAGAGTTAGATTGTCTTGCTAAGCATAAAACTTGAGAAAGAGAGACCAAATCAAAATTTGGATCCATGGAAGAGGTAGAGAAGATCACAAGGAACAATTTCATGTATATCATAAGGTGTCTTCTTCTCTTACCTTGGAGATTCTTCAAGCTTTTCTCTCTTTTCTCTACCAAGAATGGCGTCTCTTCCTCTCCCTTTTGCAGCTGGAAAAAGTCAGCCTAATGGGTTGAAGATGGAGGGAATTATGTGTTTATTAATTCACTCTTAAATGGAATGGAAGGCTAAGATTGCATCTTATAAAATAAGTGTGATCTAAGGGTTGAAATTGCACCACCTTAGGATTTGCTTGCTCCTCATTCGATGGTAAAAAGGTGTCATGATGCTCTAACTTGATGGTAAAAATCTGGTTTCATTAACCAAACTAGATCCCATTCGGTTACTTTTACCGATCGCACTTTTTACCGGTAAACTTAACTTTATTCCGGTAGATCTGTTTCTACTTTTCTAGAGATATTTTCTTCCTCATTTAATCTCCAAATTTTCCTCTTGAATATAATAAATTTATTATCCCCAAAATACCCCTTGACTTTCTCAAATTTTACAGGATTAATTTATCCTGTCCAAAATCCCTGAAAACGTATAATCGGAGAGCAAAATTCTTTTAGGGCCTTGAAAAATACTACATTTTTCACTGATTCTCTAGCCCTTTTTATTTTCCCAAAATGCCCTCAAGATTTTCTAAAATTAATTTTTGAAATAAATTATATTTCAGGGATTTTTGGGTCTTTTTCCCGATTTTCAGGGAAATCGCCTTAATCGTACACAGGGCAATAATTTTATTAAATACTATAAAATTCACTGAATTTTTTTATACCCTGAACTCAACTGATTAAGGTCTCTTGATACCTTAAATAATTATTTTCGGCCATTAAATCTTCAAAATTCTATAAATAAAATTCTAGGCCGATTTTCAACAATCCGTCGAATCTCTGTTAATCAATGAGTTCTGCTCTATCTTTTGGGCCTCTGTGAATTTTTCTGATATTTTGGTCAACGGTTAACTTTTTGACTTTGACTTTGTCAAATGACCAAAATGCCCTTACACTTTCTCTTAATGACCAAAATGCCCTTACACTGTCTAACTTTTCATAATTCACCTTTTGCCCTTGACTTTGTCGCCTTTGATATTTTATATAATGACCTTTGCATACTTCCCAGTAGGTCACCCATCCTGAGATTGCTCTAGAGCGAGCACACTTAACTGCGGAGTTCTCGTAAAATTTCTTCCGCTGATCTAGTCTGACTTTGGGTTATTCAACCCATCGGCATCAACTTTTTCCGCTCTTTCTATCTGTGGGTTTTAACTTGACTTCTGACTACTGGTTTGGCCCTTTTTGTCCAATGACCATATTGCCCTTGATCTTTCTACTTAATGACATTTATGTCCCTGGCTTACATTCTTAGTAATCCTAAAGCCTTATGACTAAATTTAACCAGGGTCTCTTTGGTCCATTGACATCTTCTCTTTCTGTACTTTCATTTCTGGGCCTTGTCTTATCTCATATCTATCAGTTTGGCTTCTATTTCTATTTACAGAAAATGGTGGATATTACACCTGTCGTTAGAGATACTCGGAGAAATACATAATCCTCGACTTCAAATTCTAAAGGTCGTCTTCTCATATCAGCATAGCTTTTCTGTCGACTCTGAGCTGCTTGTAACTTCTTCTTTATCATCTCTATCTTAACAGCCGTACGATCTACTAGTTCTGGACCATATGTATCTCTTTCTTTTAATTCTGTCCAACATAAAGGAGACCTACACTTTCTTCCATACAGTGCTTCATAAGGCACCATCTCTATACTAGAGTGATAACTGTTATTATAAGCAAATTTAGCCAATGGCAAATATGCACTCCAATTCCCTTTTAGTTCTAGCACACACGCTCTCAACATATCTTCGACAGTTTGAATAGTTCTCTCTGACTGTCCATCTATTTGTGGATGATAAGCTGTGTTAAAACTTAACTTTGTTCCGAGCGCCTCTTGTAATGACTTCCAAAATCTTGAAGTGAAACGAGGATCTCAGTCGGAAATAATATTCTTTGGCACCCCGTGCAATATTACTATATCTCCTTTATGTACGTCTCTGCTAACTTTGTCAGTGGCCAATTTGTATGTACTGACAGAAAATGCGCTAACTTAGTCAATCTATCAACAATCACCCAAATAGCATTATGCTTTGCTGATTCAGGCAATCCAATGATGAAATCCATTGTAACACTATGCCATTTCCACTCTGGAATCGCTGAACTTTGTAACATTCCCTGTGGCCTCTGATGCTCTATCTTCACTTTCTGACAAGTGAGACATTGCGTCACATACTCTGTAATATCTCACTTCATTCTAGGCCACCAAAACAGTCATTTCAACTCATGATACATTTTTGTCATTCCAAGGTGAATGGTATATCTGCTTCTGTGTGCCTCATCTAATATGTTCTGTCTCAAAACAGGCTTTGGAGGGATATAATATCTGTTTCATAACTTGATTATTCCCTCAAGGTCTTTGTTGAATTCTCTTGCTCCCCCTTGACTCAACTGAGTCTCTATACTCTGTGCAAATTGATCCTCTTACTAAGCTTCCATGATCTCATCTTTTATGTCACTATGAATTTGAGTAGTACTATATCTAGCTATCATATTCTACTTGTAACTGATTCAAAACACCCTAGTCTTAGAGGTTCTCTATCAGTCTTGCTCTTTCATCATCATCATAGCCACATGCGCTGTCTTCCTGCTCAATGCATCGGCAACTACATTAGCTTTGCCAGGATGATACTTAATTTGGTAGTCATAATCTTTAATCAACTCCATCCAGCGTCTCTGTCTCAAGTTCAGCTCTTTCTGATCTTGTAAATACTTGAGACTTTTGTGATCACAATACAGCTCGACGGTTGCTCTATATAAATAGTACCTCCATATCTTTATAGCGTAAACTATCGCTACTAGCTCCAAATCATGTGTGGGATAGTTTTCTTCATGAGGTTTTAACTGACGTGAGGTATAGGCTACGACCCTTCCCTGCTGCATTAATACGCATCCCAATCCATGCTTACTAGCATCGCTGTAGACCACATAGGTCTCCTACGGGTATGGGACTACTAGCACAGGGGTCGAGGTTAGCTTTCTTTTTAACTCTTGGAAACTAGCCTCACACTTCTCATCCCACGAAAAAGATTAGTTCTTTTCGTGAGCTTAGTTAGCGGTAAGGCAATTCAAGAAAAGTTTTGAATAAATCGTCTGTAATAACCCGCTAGGCCCAGAAAGCTCCTAAACTCGGTTACTGTCCTAGGCCGATTCCATCTTAGTACTGCCTCTACTTTAGCCGAGTCTACTACGACTCCTTCCTGAGAGATCATGTGCCCTAGGAATTTCAATTCCGCTAACCAGAAATCGCACTTACTAAGCTTAGCGTATAATTGTTTTTCTTTTAAAATGGTTAGTACGATTCTCAGATGCCTTTCATGCTCATCTAAAGATTTGGAGTACACCAGGATATCATCTATGAAGGCCACGATAAACTGATCCAGGTATTGCCGAAAAACACGATTCTTATAATCCATGAAAACTGCAAGGGCATTCGTCAATTCAAACGGCATCACCAGAAACTCATAGTGTCTGTATCTAGTGCGGAAAGCCGTCTTGGGAATATCCTCAGCTCTAACTCGGAGCTGATGGTATCCTGTTCTAAGATCTATCTTCAAAAATATCTTAGCACCACTCAACTGATCTAGCAAATCGTCAATACCAGGAAGTGGATACTTGTTCTTTACTATCACCTTATTTAGCTCTCGGTAGTCGATGCATAATCTAATACTTCCGTCTTTCTTTTTAACAAAGAGAACTGGGGCTCCCCAAGGTGATACACTGGGTCTAATAAACCCCTTCTCTAATAGCTCCTCTATCTGCTTCTTCAATTCTTTCATCTCACTTGGAGCCATTCTATACAGAGTCTTGGAAATTGGATTTATCCCTGGCACAAGATCAATCGCGAACTCCACTTATCTCTCTGGAGGCAGTCCGCTAATCTCCTCTGGAAATACCTCTGGGAACTCCCTGACTATCAGAATATCATTAAGGGTCTCTTTAGTCTCAACTTCCACTGAAAAGAAAACCACATATCCTTGACAGCCTTTTCTTAAGCATATTTCTACCTCTGTCTCAGTCATAAAGCTTAGTCTGACCTCAGTATATGGACTTGACTCCCTATTGGGTAATACTAAGGTTCGGTTCTTACAATTGAGTAAGACATTATTTGTAGACAGCCAGTTCAGACCAATAATTACATCAATATCATGCAAGGCAGACATATCAAATCAATGACAGTATTACAATGCTCATACTGGACTATGCAATTTAGACATGCACAACAGGTGACAACTCTAATACCAGTAGGGGTAGACACGGTCATGTCATATGGTAGTGTGTCTATGGTCAGACCTAGACGCTCAGCACAGTTATATGATATAAATGAATGGCTTGCCCCTGTATTAAACATTGCATATACAAGATCATTATTTATACGAATTGTACCTTGTATCATCTCGGTCGACTTACGAGCCTCTTCTTGGTTCATTGCAAAAACTCTGCCGAGCTCTGCGGTCTGGACCCCTCAGTCACCTGCTTGCAATCTCTGGCAAAATGTCCAGGTTTTCTACAAGTATAGCAGACATTCTGGCCTGCCAAGCAAGGTCTATCACCATGGTTCTTGCCACATAAGCTGCAGGGCTTGATAGGCTGATTGTGCTGGAAAGTACCTTTCTTTCCCTGCTTCTTAAATCCTCTCCAATAAGGAGGTTTCTTTCCTCTTTTACTACCTGAGGAGCTACTTACTCCTGGCCTTTCCGTTGAGGTTGAAGCTTTAGCCAGCGAATAATGCTTCTGGCTACTCTCCGTTACCCTATAAACCTCAACTGCAGCGTTAAAGGTAGTAATCCGCATCGGAACAACTCTTTCTCTCAAGGCTGGCCTCAATCCTAGAAGCATCCTCTCCTTGTTCCACCCCTCATCATGAGTTCTCTGGAGGTAAGTGGAATATCGGGATAGCTGTAAATATCTTGCTAAGTATTCATCAAAAGATTCTCTATCCCCTTGCCTCAAGACAAGGAATTCAGCTTCATTCTCATCTTGAATAGATTTAGGGAAGTATTTCTAATTAAATTGGTCCAGAAAAATTTCCCAAGTAATGGGGATGTGCCTTGACTGTAGAATGAGCTCAGTATTGCTCCACCATCTATCTGTTTCTTATTCTAATTTGTATATGGCCAGCTGTGCTTTTACCTCAGAAGGGCAATTCATGACTTTAAAGATTTTCTCAAGCCGCATTATCCAACTTTCTGAGACTTGGGCATTGAAGGATCCTTTAATCGTGGGCGGATTATGCTTGCAAAATTTACTCACCCATTGTTGTGCATCCTCCTTATCCTCCGGTCTCACCATTCGAATTGGAGGAGGGTCAAGAATTGGTTCAGGTTCCTACTGCGGAGGAGGCTGAGGTTCTTGCTGTGAGGTGGTTGAGCATTTTGATTCTGAGTAACTAAAGCTGCTGCTACCGCCGCTTGAATGGTAGCTTCCCTTTCAGCTACTCTCTCTTGTTCTTAGCGAACTCTATCTTGCTCTTGGCGAGCCTGAGTCATACTTAACTCTTCCATTAACTGCTGTTGTTCATTTAATCTTCTCAGAACTTTCTGAGTGCAATAGGCCAGCTCACTTCTTCAGAATCTGACGCCGGCTTCGAGTCATGGCGTTGCCTTGGAATGTTCTAGACTCTATTGTTGCTTTCTTCCTCATGATCATGTGGTGTCATCTTATCAGGGCTATATTGTCCATCCACCCCAGTGTCAATCTCAGCATTAGTTTCCTCAGTTTGGGATGTGTTTGGGAAAACTGGGAATGTAGGTTCTGTGGGATTGTTGGTATGGGTATTTCTGTGGGTATTTCTGGGATTTCAAGTTATGTGGGATGGTAAGGCTGGTTTGCTTGGAATTCAAGCTTTATGGGTTTTCCAAGCTCCCAAATTAGCCATTCCACACCATAGTTCTCCCTCTGAATGGGTAATTTATGGTAGTAGGCATCATCCTCATAGAACACAGTATCTTTGGATACAGTAAGTTTTCGAGTGGTAGGACAATAACACTTGTAGCCCTTTTGTGTAGAAGAGTAACCCAAGAAGATACATTTGTCAGCCCGAGCATTTAGTTTCCCCCCATTATGGTTGTATACAAACACTACACATCCAAACACTTTTTTGGGGTATATTTGATATGAGAGGAGAGTTTGGATATGTTTCAAGAAGGCATTAGATGGGAGTGCTAAAGTTAAGGATTTTGGAAGGCATTCGATTGATAAGGTAAGCAGCAGTTAATACGGCATCCCCCCAGAATACATTTGGGACATTTCGCTCAATCAGGAGTGCTCGAGTTACTTCTAAAAGGTGCCTATTTTCCTTTCAGCAACTCCATTTCGTTGAGGTGTGTATACATATGAGGTTTAATGGTGAATCCCTTGCTGATCAAGGAACTCTCTGAAGGGTTGACTTAAGTATTCTTTGGCATTGTCACTCCTTAACACTTTAATTGAGGTGTGGAATTGAGTTCGGACAAAGGAATGAAATTTCTGGAATATTTGGAGTACTTTAGATTTTTCTCTCATCAAGTACACCCATGTCACCTGTGTGTGATCATCAATGAATGTAACAAACCACCTTTCTTGCTTATGGGTTTTCATTCTTGTAGGGCCCCGTATATCGCTATGGATTAAGGTAAAAGGAGCAGTAGGTTTGTAATTTTGTTTAGGATAATAGGATCGGATTTGTTTGGCCAATTGACAAGTTTCACAATGAAAAGGAGTGGATTCTTTATTGAATAAGTTTGGAAACACATGCTTCATGTAATTAAAACTGGGGTGGCCTAACCTAGTGTGCCACAAGCGTACATCTTTATTTTCAGAGTGGGAGCTAGCCCATGCCTTCTTTGCTCTATTCTTCTTGGTGCTTGAATCTTCAAGATAATAAAGTCCATCCCATTCCTTAGCAGCGATCCCAATTCTCCTCCCCGATGTCAAATCCTGAAACACACAATTCTTTGAGTTAAACATCACCCAACAATCATGATTAGTAGTAAGTTTGCTCACAGAGATTAAGTTTCATGTTAGAGCAGGAATAAAAAACACATTGTGAATTTCAAGGTGTGTAGATAAAACTACAGTCCCAATTCCTTCAACCTTTGTATATAATCCATTAGCCACTTTTACTCTGAGATTTTCATGACAATACTTGATTCCATGAAATAAAGATTTATTACCAGACATATGATCTGTCGCTCCAAAATCCACTATCCAGGTGTTTGCACTGGTCACCATTGCATTGAGAGTGATAATAGAGTTACATGACTGTACTAAGTTCATGTTGGGGTTTGTTTTGGACTAATTTTATTTGTCAAGAATCTGACGCAGTATCTGCAGTTCCTCCTTGCTCAGGCGTTCCCCTTCTTCCTCGTTCTCTTCAGGTGTGGTGTGATGACTCTTTCCATCTTGTCGGAGCTTTGACTTCATATTGGAAGTCCTCCCATATAGTTTCCAGCATTCATCTCTGGTATGCCCCTTTTTGTTGCATTGATTGCACCAATTGTTGCCTTTCTTCTCGCGGTGTTCATGGGTTTGATGAGCTCTGATAGCCATCGCAGATCCTTCCCAAGGGGTTAGGTACCCTGGGTGAGTTGTCTTCTACTCTCCTTAAATTTCACCATGTTGAAGACTTAAAATAATGACGACAGTGGTTTTATCCCCATGACCCTGCCTCTTACCTCCTCATAGGCATCGGTAAAAGACCTAGTAGGAAGTCCATTGAACGGTCCTTCTCTACCAGCTGCTAATGTATTGTGCATCATCAACATCCTTCCATGGGCGCGTGGCGTTCACGTGCTCTGAATAGGCATTGGTGCGTGAGCTCACGCGCTGTGCAGGTCTCCGACGCATGAAGTACATGCGTTGGTCAGTTTGACGCTGGGCTTTAGGGATATGCCAATCGACGCTGTCTGGACCTGGTGGTAGAGGTGGTGTCATCAACGGAGCTGTGTGCAGAGGGATGCGATGGCGCGTGTTGTACACGCGCTGCGTGGATCGCCGTCGTCCTTCTGGGATAGACCGGTCAGCAGTGGTTGAGGCTGTTGAAAATGGTGGTGTTAGCAACAAACCTCTGGTGTGGGAGATCCAGCACTACCTATCCTCTCAGCAGCACATTGTTCCTCTTCTCTATGTCTCACGGTCGCTCCTCATAGTGTTTCACTCTGCCTCACGGTCACTCATAGACAGAGGGCTCAGGGAGGCCCTCGGTCTCTCTTACTACCTTGATCTCTGATACCATATTTCAAAGTAAACTCTAATAATTTTCTATATTATTGATCAATGGAATATAAAGTATATATAGTAGACTCATTATCCTATTTAAGGAAGGATAATAAGTCTGATTACAATCACTCATAATCACTCATAGATGCCTAGAATGAGGGGATATAAGAAATTGTTGATAGAGCAATGATCATGGGATTACAATTACTTAAATTTGAATTCTAACAATTTTAATGCTTCCAATGGCTTTAAAATGAGATTTTATGTAGGGTAAAAGTGAGCACAAGGTTTGGGAAGCATTAGAAATCATTAAGACAAGTTTCCAAGCTCTATAATTCTTTAAAAGAGGAAGGTAAGTTATATTGCGTTTTTGGTGATTCTCTTGGCTAGTTTATAACTTGAGAATGATGATTATACTTTTAAATGTTGCTTAGGATGTTAAGTACTCAAGGAGCCCATTGGAAAGAGTCATCAAGAATGCTTTAGAACTCAAGAAAAGTTAAGGAAAGCTAAAAGAAAAAGGTAGCAAGACATGTATTGAAATGTTTATGATGATTGAAAGTGTGAATATGTGCTATTGATTGCTATGGCCATATGCATTTAATTGTTACATGTTGCACATTTCATGAATTCACACTTATGTTAAAAGTTGTCATGCATTTTTATGAAGTGTGTTAGATAGTTTTGCTATTGGGATTTCCAAAAAATCTCATTATTTCCCTACTAACCCTTTCCTGGTGGAAGCTCATCAAAGGGTAAGGATAAGATTAATGATGCTTGAAGAAAGTTTATGATGCCGTTATGTTGGCATTTTAATTATGTACATTAATGTATGATTTTATGTGAATTTCCATATAGTTTTGTAAAAATTAAACCTCAACATGGATGCTAGTCAAATTGATGTCAATGCATGCTTTACATATATATGAATGCATGTTAACCAAGAGTAAAAGAGGTAAAAAGAAAAGCATGCCAAAAGAGGAAGAAAAGAAAGTTGTGATTTTTCATAAAAGTTGTTGCAAGGTTGGTTAAAACCACAGCTTTGGGCTAGAATGCAATATAGTAAATGAACTCCAATTGAGCTGAAATTTTACAAAAACATATTTCACATAACAAGCTTTAAAACAAGATAAATATCACTAGAATTGGAGTTTTGTACGAAAATTTATGGTCATTCAAAGTTTGAGGAAAATTCTGGAAAAACCTGGGAAAATGAAAAAATGACCATGTGAACAGTACATTTTCACGCAATAAACTGTATCAACTGGGAAAGTTTCTGACCCAATGAGTATTGTTCCCCTGTAGAGGATCTTTCAAGCTTCAAATATAAACTGGAACCACTCAATTTCAATGTTTCTAGAATTAGTTATGAATTTTCAAAGTTGGGCCAAAATTCTGTGAATAGTAACTCTAAAGAAGGAAATTTTCAGATTCAATTTCTTTTGACTTTTTAAGCTATTCAAGGCCCAAGAGTTGTTCCATAATGATATAAAATGAAGCTAAAGGGGTTAGTTAAGGTGTGTTACAAGTTTCATGTCTTACGAAATCTTATCAGTTCAAAAACTTGATGTTCAAACTCGAGTCCTCACTGGAAGTTTTTTAGAACTCGAGTTCTTGAGATTCAGAACTCGAGTCTTGAGGACCTTTTCAACTAAACAATTTTTCATATGTTTTAGAACTCGAGTCCTCATTTTTCAAAACTTGAAGTTTTACAAGTGGACTCCAAAACTTGATATCAAAACCTGAAGTTTTAAATGAAAGTTTTTCAACTATACTTCAGAACTTCCATTGCAAACTCGAGTTTTAATTGAAAGTTTTCCAAAACTCGAGTCATGCTTATCAGAACGGGAAGTTTTTCAACTGAGCTATTAATTTCTATATTATAGAACTCGAGTCATGAACTCTTACAAACTCGAGTCCCCTTTTCCACTGATACAGCTACGCATAGCGTTTACCAGATCTTTCCTTTTTCATGCTGGAACATTTTGAAATCTACCTGCTCTCATAAATGCTACTGTAGCTCTTACATTAAAGCAACTCAAGACTGTTAGGATGGCAGCACCCAAGAGGGGGTGAATTGGGTGTTTACAAAAATATTTCTGATTAAAACTTAGTTGATCAAAACATTCAAATCATAAGTTAATCAAAGAGCTGGAGGTTAAAAACATATTGCATTCGTGAAAAACAATATATGATAATGAAGATGAAAGAACATAAAGCACACAATGATTTATCCTGGTTCGGCCCTCTCTGACCAACATCCAGTCCCCAGAGCACCTCTGAGATTATCAATCCACTATACCATCCAAGTTTAACCAGGTACTTGGGAAACCATTACAATCACAATGTCATCACAGACACTTGTAAAGCCTATTTCAAGTTTGTCAAGGTGGGTACTTGAGAACCCCATAAATGTTTCCAGGCATTTATGAACCCACTCAAGTTTGCATCGAAGGCACTTGAGAAACCTTTACAATAACTCCCCCTTATCACATGTAAGGTTACACCGGGAATCACACTTCCTCACAGACTTCACTATAACAGAGACTCACACTCTCTATTTTCTCAACTCAAACTCAAACTAACAATCTCAAGATCCCAATCTTGAGTTTCTCATGGAAATACAATGAGTTTGGATGAATCAATAAATTACTCTCTCAAAGAGTGGATAAATAAATATTGAAGCTCTCGGAGAAGAAAGATCAGAGTATAAAGATGTGCTCTGTTTTGTGTTCAGTGACTCTATCATCTTCGTCATCTCTCTTCATCATCTTCAGTTGGTTGCTCCCTCTTATTTATAAATGTTGTCAGAGTACGTCCGTTGGAGAGAGCCGTTGTATTTTTTGTTCAGTTTTAGCTCTTGTGCTCTATTTTTCAAACTTCGCCGGCTCTGACAGATTTGTTTGTTGAAAGAGAAAGAATAGCCGTTGGAGTCCTGACAAGAAGCAAGTATTTGTTGAAGAAGATTAATCCGTTAGAAAGTGCTTTGCTTCCGTTATGCTTCTGCTTCAATGCCCAATGATAGCATTAATAGGTCTGGCACGCTATATGTCTGTTGTCTGTAAATTTATCCGTTGAGCCCACATCGAAGACATGTTCAGATATGCCTATTCCCTGTTAATAAGTCTAAGTATGAAGCATTTATGAGAGCAGTTGATATTCAAAAAGCCGTGACACAAACAAAGAAAGATTCAGCAGAGCGTAGGTGAAGCTGTCAGACTGCTATAGTGTCAGATAAAGCAATGCTCGAGCATGACACTCTGATGCTCGAGTATTGCAATGAATATTTCAAAGAAAAGCTCAATGCTATGATTTAATGCTGGAGCATAAGATGAAAGTATTTGAAAAATGATCAGAATACTCGAGTGTTAAAATGAAGTACTTCCAGTAAAATCAATGCTTTAAGTCAGTGCTTGAGTAAAGGAAAGAATTTTGCAAGTGAAAGTTCAATGCTGGAGCATTGGAATTTAGTGCTTGAGTACTGACAGTGCTTGATAAGGTTGCTCGAGCATTCTGTGCAAGTATTGAAAAATATGAGTTCTGAAATGTCACAATGCTCGAGTGTTAAAATCAGGGTGCTCGAGCATAAAGTGTGCTTGCATTGCGTGCTGGAGCATTTTCAGAAAGTATTGATGAACAGTAAAATATTTGGCCCGATGCTCGAGCATTAGATGCTGGTGCTCGAGTATTGGTAATGCTTTCAGTCAATGCTTGGAGTGTTCAGTGAAAGCATTGCGTCCCAGAAGCACAATGCTCGAGCATTAGGTGTCCATGCTCGAGTGCTGGCTGTGCTTGATGCGTATGCTGGAGCATTGAGTGAAAGCACTATGTGGAAAACTGATTTTTGACCTCAATGCTAAAGCACTAAGTGTCAATGCTCGAGCATTGTCATGTTTTATGGAGAAAACCTGATTCTGAAACCCGATCCTCGAGCATTAGAGATCTAGTGCTCGAGCACAACTTGTAGCTCAACTTGTAAGGACCATAACTCTCTCATTTCAACTCTATAATATATCCATGGAAAGCCCCACAAGTCTACTTTCATATGAAACAATAATTAGTCCCAAAAAATGTATATAAAGAAATTTATGATAGATTCAATAAGTAAAGGTCAGAATCATGCGTTCAGTTTTAACCACCATGTTTAGAAATTTATATCTCCTTCATTTGAAATCTTTTTATGCTTTTCTTAGTGTCTATGAAACTAATTTTGAGTCTAGTTTCATATGAAATTGGTTTTACATCAATTGGAGTTGTATTTTAGGAGATATGATCAAAATACGAGACATATAGCAAGCTATCAGAAAACAGAGGACCCCGATGCTCGAGCACTAGAGATCCAGTGCTCGAGTATTGAGTCCCAGAGGTCAATGCTTGAGTATTTGATATAGCCATGTTAGTATTAGTTTTCTGTTGGAATTTCCAGAGTTTTAAAATCAAATTTAGTCCATACATGACCCTTTTATGCTTAAATTGGTATTAGGAGTTGTTGACTTGGATTAGTGTAATTTTGGGGTCATATGCCATGAATAATGATTTATTGTGTCTAAATTGCATCATGAGCAAATGATACTGCCCATATTTGCTATTTGATTTCAGGAATTCCGCAAATGTAGAAGAAAAGCAGCTCTGGGAAAGTTCGCCGTGACCAAATTCAATATTCGTCACGACCAAAGTTGAGAGCACGGGGTGCCGAAGAATATTATTTCTGACCGAGATCCTCGTTTTACTTCAAGATTTTGGAAGTCCTTACAAGAGGCACTCGGAACAAGACTAAGTTTTAGCACAGCATATCATCCACAGACGGATGGACAATCAGAGAGAACCATACAGACGCTCGAAGATATGTTGAGAGCGTGTGTGCTTGAACTAAAAGGAAATTGGAGTGCATACTTGCCATTAGCTGAGTTTGCATATAATAACAGTTATCACTCCAGTATCGAGATGGCGCCTTATGAAGCACTATATGGGAGGAAATGTAGATCCCCTCTATGTTGGACAGAATTGAAAGAAAGAGATATGTACGGTCCAGAAATAGTTGATCGTACGGCTGCTCAAATAGAGATGATAAAGAAGAAGTTATTAGCAGCTCAAAGTCGACAGAAAAGTTATGCAGATCAGAGAAGAAGACCGTTAGAATTTGATGTCGGTAATCATGTATTCCTTCGAGTTTCTCCGACGACAGGTGTAGGTCGATCTCTGAAGACGAAGAAGCTTAGTCCAAAGTATATTGGACCATTCCAAATCCTAGATAGAGTCGGACCAGTAGCATATCGGTTAGCATTACCCCCGAATCTGAGTCTGATTCATAATGTCTTCCATGTCTCCCAGTTAAAGAAATATAATCCTGACCCAGCACATGTTATAGAATATGAAAATATTGCATTGCAAGACAATTTGTCATATGAAGTAGGACCATCTTGTATAATTGACCGGAAGGTGAAGCAGCTCCGGAACAAAAGTATTCCTATGGTCAAAGTAATATGGCAAGGGTCAGCAGCTGAAGAAGCTACATGGGAAACAGAAGAAGACATGAAGAACAGATACCCACAATTATTCTCATAAGGTACGTAAATTTTGAGGACGAAATTTTTTTTAGGGGGTACAAATGTAATATCCATAAATTTCTATGCTAGCTGAATGAAATGCTAATCCGATAGCTAGAAAATGAAAAGAGAAATTAAAGGTAAATAGTACAGAAAGAAAGATTATAGGCCGGAAGTCGTAAAGATAGACCTGGCTTAGTATACGGAGTTCCGTAGG
>JANTPZ010146024.1:11033-23732 GCA_025593235.1 Vachellia pachyceras | reverse complement strand
TAATCAAAGCATTCATATTTATCAATTTATGACATCATAATCTCATGCTTATCTCATCATAAAGTTGTACAAAATCAATGCACAAGATTTATTTCTCTAATCTCCCTTATTCCTCCCCAGCCTTATTTCCTCTGACTGAACCCATGGGCCAGTACTGTCCCGTGCAACTGGTATGTGCGTGGTGAAAATGTGTGTAAAGGGATTGAAGAGAATATGTGTTGTGTGAAGAATGGATGGAAACCCCTAATAGCACGCGTCCTCCGCCTCATCTTTTTTTTTAACTCCTCATCTCTGGGCTCGTTTGGCAAACTGCCATAAGCCACTTATAAGTGCTTATTCACACAAGCCGAGGCAAATATGTGGAGGAGATTGTCTCGTTTTACGGAAAAGTACTGTTGAACGTGCTTATGAAAATAAGTCACTGCTTGCCAAACAGGCATCTTTCTCCTTATCTCTGTACCAACTGAAAAGCAAGTTGCCATCGCTTCCTTTTTTTTCCATTCCCTTTCCTTGTACGCCACATCCTGCTACTCTTTATTTCTCTGTTCTTTTTTCTTTTAAAAGCTGCCACACGCAGCTCTTTACGCTGAAAGGAATGCCAAACATTGACAAAAAAAATGAACAGTGACGCAGATGGACTTGGACAACCGTTAACTGAGCGTTTGGATGCTCAAAATCGTTTCCAAACAGACCAAAATTGTCGTTTTGGATTGCGCTCCAAATACCTTCAGCCTCCAGATCTTTCATATCTTCGCAGTCATCTAATTACTCTGATTCAGACGAGGAGGAGTACGAATCAGCTAAATGTTAGACCTGCAGGGATGAAACAGTCTTCTTCATGGGAGAGAAGAACCCATTTTGCGAGAGCCATTTCTTAGAGGACATATCTGCGGATAGAGTGCGTCGCAGGGAAGAATAAGAATAAGCTCTGTTCCTCTCACAGATAGAGCTCAGAATAGTGACTGTGCCCTGCTTCTGCACAAGCTTAGTCTCTTCCTCCATCCCCTGACACGAAGACATTAAACGTTGAGTAGACATCTTCAATATAACTCAAAGGAGAAGTACACGCAATTACTTATCTGCATACATGAAAAAAGACCCAAACTTGATCAGAAAAACGCTAAAATAGAACAAAAAACAAGAAACCCAACAAGCAGGTCAGCGAGAGTGAAAAAAAGCTAGAAAATTTGTTGAAGGGTTGTTCTTTTACCTCAGAGGGGGCAACAAGCATCCAGCAGAGGAAAGGAAGAAGGAGGATCATGACGCTGGGAGATTGTCGGGAATGGCTGTGGATAGAGTAACAAGAACCAAAATTCCAGAAAGAGAAACACACAGACAATCAGTGAAGCTGGGTTCACCGCAGCCGAGTCGCGATAAGATCCAACCCGGATATGTGCGCAACCTGGCATTTTTCGTCAACACTAGATAAGGCCAATGAAAGTAGAAATAGAGGCTCCAGAGAATAATAGGACATGTCAAATAGTAGCCGGGAATATGGGTTGAGCCCGCGGGTTGAGCCCGCCAACCCGCGGGCTCAGGTGGGTTACACCAAAAAACGGGCCAAATGGCAGCCAGCCCGTTTCCCAGCTCTAGTGCCTCTACCTCAAGGGAAAAAAGCAATTGGCAGGAAATGGGATTTTAAGGTAAAATATAAATCCAACGGGGAAATGGACAAATATAAGGTATGTTAGTAAATGGGTATACATAACAAGAGGGATTGATTATCATAATAGTGGTAAAGGGGTATACATAACAAGAGGGAATTGATTATCATGCTACTTTCTCACCAATGATTAAAATGACTATTGTGAGGATTATTTTGAAAATTACAATTGTAAATATTTGAATATATTTTCTATGGATGTCCATACACTTTTTTGTAGGGAGATTTAGATGATGAGGTCTATATGCCCATTCCCAAAATTTTCTAAATAAGGGGATAATATGGCATGTAGACCAAAGAAATTACTATATGGCTTGAAGCAAGCCTCAAGCTAATGGAATTAGAAATTGTCCGCATCATTGTTTCAGGATGGTTTTAAACAGAGTAAACATGATTATTTCTCTTTATTAGAACCTTTGATGATGGAATTGTGTTAGTACTTGTATATGTTGATGATTTACTTGTCATTGGAAATTTAGATAGTAGGATTAATGAAGTGAAAACTTTTTTGCATGAAAATTTTAAAAGTAAAGAACTATGAGATATGGAATACTTTATGGGAATTGAAATGGCTAGATTTGATAAGGGAATTGCCTTATCATAGTGAAAATATGTGATGGATCTACTCTTTGATATAGGTAGGAGTGGATGCAAACCACTCAATTTACCATTGACACCAAATTTGAGGTTGACAGCTTAGGACGAGGGAAAAGATAGGGAGGATGATATGTTAAAAAATCCTGAGAGTTATAAGAGATTGACAGGAAGGCTAATCTATTTGACTATTACTGGAGCTGACTTTTGCTTTGTTGTACATGCATTAAGTCAATACATGCACAATCCAACAAAGGCTCATATCGCAGTTGCATTTAACGTTGTTCGCTATCTAAAACAAAGCCCAGGTGTTTGTGTCCTTATCAGCTCCAAAGGGAAACTTGAATTGGAATGCTTTTGTGATTCAGATTGGGGGCTTGCGCAACTACCTACAGTTCTGTGGTAGGTTCTCTTTTGAAGCTGGGAGGATCACTCATCATGTGAAAAACTAAAAAGCAAGTGACGGTGTCAAGGTCTTCAACAGAAGTTGAGTACAAAGCTAGGTTTAGTAGTTGTAAAGGTTGTATAGGTTGAAAGGAGTGCTTAAAGAATTGAATGTAGAACACCTACAACCTGTAGAAGTTTACTGTGACAGCAAAGCATCAATCCACATTGCCAACAATCCTGTCTTCCATGAAAGGATCAAGCACATAAAAATAAATATTCATTTTGTTAGAGAAAAATTACAAAGTAAATTGATTAGTTTAAGGCATGTTAAATTTGCCAGCCAAGAGGCATATTTTCTTACTAAAGCGGTTACCAAAAATGTACATAATATGCTACTTAGTAAGTTGGATGCTTTAAACTTTTACAAGCTCCAACTTTAGGGGGTGTAGAAATTAGTTTATTCGAATAATAGGATTATGGGCCAGAGTGAGTAAGGCCCAATAGACCCAATGATTTGTTACATTCAGTTTGTGGAGATTATGTTCTATAAATGAGCACACTGTGGAACTCATATTGTATGGACAATAATCTTTATATGTGAATAAGATTTTTTTACATATTTTTTTATGATTAACGGACTTCTATCCCAACTTGCATTTTCAAAAGAAGTCAGTCTAGCTCTTTGTAAATTGATTAACCAAATTGTAACTTATGTGTTTGACATTGTAAAAGCCATGTCTCATCAATTGGGGACAACCTTTTTAGCTGTAAACAATAAATAAGATGGAAATATTATGAATGCTGTGTGAGTCAAAGGAAACTTCATCATTTTCTTACCTTTTATTGGAATCATGATAAATTTCATTGTTTATTTTTAAACAAGGCAGAGTTTTAGAAAAATAATTATTTCAATCCTCAATATAATATAAGTATTTTGCAATTAAATTTTTTATTAAAGTATATCTTTATTAAGACTGAAGAGAGTACAAAAATACATTATTAAACTTCATGTTTAAGTATTTAAGAATGTTTTGTCAATATTGATAATTTTAATATTAAATTTTTTTTGTTCATTATATTAGAATTAAGCGACTAGAAGTCATTAAATAAAAATAAAAAACCAAAATGAAATCTTACATAAAAGATAAAGGGCTAAGACTTAAGAGTATGATCGTTTTGTTAGCTCATTATTGACTATTTAGCTGGAAATTAAAATAACTCCCTCTCCACGTTGCCATATCAAATTCTTGACTCAGACTCAAATAGAAGGATCAGTCAAAGTAGCTACAGCAATTATAATAAATTACAATACCAATAAATTCAGTCTTAATTAAAACAAAATATTTATAATTTTATTTTTGCTGATTCAAAAGGTGTATAAAACTCCACGTTGATTTGTTATAAATTGTTAATAATATAGAAGTACTCTTTAAAAAAAAAAAAGAATTCGAAATAATGCATTACTTCCATGTCTTTAGGGTGCTAATTTTTCGAACATCTATATAATTTTAAAGTTATGAAAATGATTTTGAGAATTCTAAATCTACATTCTCTAGTAATAATCTTTCATTCTTTATTTTCCCCCCCCTCAGAATCTCTAATCCTCTTTAAGATAAAAAATGAATGGTGTTCAGATGTACTACTTTACAAAACTATTGTTAAAATATTTTATAAATTAAATTTTTTTATAATACAAGTGAAAACATTCTATATTAAATTTAAGAGTTTAGATTTATCTATTTATATTTTAATAACATTTTATATAATATTGCATCTTATCCATTTGATTTTTAATCTAATGGATGAATGAAGGATTATAAGAAAAAAAAGTGAGAAAGAGGATTAGAAGAGATCAACATATGAATTTATCTCTGATAAGTTGATATGACACGTAAAACACTTTGACCATTTGGGTTGGTCAGGTAAGAACAATAATATATAAAGATCCGAGGAATGTAAAGTAGAATAAAAAAAAAATTTGAAAGGTGTGAGTAGCAGATTTTTTTAATAAAAATAAAAAATTAATTATTTAACCCTTATAGTTTAACTGATTTAATAACTACAACGTTATCCCTAAAACAGTGCCACGTCATTGTCCGGTGAAGATGATCCAGACAGAGAGATGCCAGGCTGTCACTTTCATTTTCTGACGTGGCACTTGCCATGAGACTTTTTAATAATTATTACTTTCTTTTAACCTCACACTAATTTTCACAAATAAACAAGCACACGAAGACCATACACAATAGCATGAAAAAAAAACTAGAAACAATTCGCCAGAAAGGCATAAACGACCAAACAGGCAAACACACAAGGCAGGAAGAGAGAGAGAGAGAGAGAGAGCCTCTAACACACCAAAAAGCAAAAAATAGTCTCAGACATCAAATGTTGTATAGGAAAGTTAATCCATATACCAAAAATCCATTGCTCCATTTTTGTCTCTCTCTTTCTTGTTTTTTTTTTTCCTTTTGACCTTTTCTTTTATGACTGGTTGGTTCGAGTATATGAAAATGACTTACATGTAATTCTAATATATTATATTGATTATAGTATTTAATTGGTATAATAATGTAATTCTAATTGTTGGAATTGATTTTGATGGAAATGGAAATGGAGATGGAGATGGAAATTGAATTTAAAAGTACGTTAGATATGCTGTGGAAATGAAATTTAATATTTATATAAAAAGACTAAAATACCCTTTTAAATTAAAAAAATTGAAAATCTTTTTTTTTTTATTATTTGATGAACCCAAATGCCGAAATCGCTGAGGATGGAGTTGCAACCTTTGTTGGGAGACGATGTGTAGCAACCTTGGTGGCTCGACAGAGAGATTGAGAGCATCTGGGTTCATCGAATAAGAAAGATGGTCATTGGGGATGGAGTCACCATCGGTGGGTGTCCTGTCGAGTTTGTCATGTTTGTCGCCATTGAAACAGAAGAGAGAGATTGACGGACGGAAATAGAAGAGAGATTGACGGAGAGAAGGCGGAGGGAAATAGAAGAGAGAGACTGACGGAGGTTGGTGCGTGCCCACCGAAGAGACTAACGGATGTTGGTGCTCACAAAGGAAACCGAAGAGAGAGACTGAAGGGGGATGATTAATGGGAAGGTTAGATCTGGAATTCCATGGAATTTTATCAATTCCATGGATGAACATATGTAATTCATATGAGGCTTTTGTTGATTAAGAATTCAATTCAGTCATACCAAACAATCATTAAGCATGGAATTCAATTCCAATTTCATTTTCCGTACCTTCAGTTTTTGTATACCAAACGTGCTTACAAAGTTACGTAATCTAGATTATGTAATTGTTATATTCATATTTTATAATAAATAATTAATATGCAAGCAAGCAGGGAAGAGAACAAGTCAAATTGAGTAGGTATTCGGAGGGTTAACTTATTTTAAAATTATGTAAAATTAAGATTTATATTAAAAATTATCAATTTTTTACTCCCAACTCATTCTCAGGTGTCGACAAATGGATTAAATTAATATTTGTATTAAAAAATTATCTCTGTTAAATTGTTTTACTCTTTATTTACATTTACAAATCATTTTTACCTTTCTCATCTCTGTTTTTTTATCTTCAATGAGAATTAACTAGAGAAATTAAAAAGGTAGAAAAAGAAATAATATCAGATAAGTTTAAATAACTTGTTAATGGTTCACTTTCATCTGTTAATGGTGCAGTTTTCACTTATCATTTGGCAAATCCTTAAATAGCAGAGTGAATCGAATGACACAGAAATTAAACCCAGGTAGGACCATAGACTCTTTCGTCGGTGTGTTGGAGTTAGCTTGTGCCTTTGTGTGAACGACCCATATAGATAAAGATACATAATCTTCAATTAAAAAATCTGTAAATTTCCATTCAAGGCGACTAGACGAGTTCAACATCCTGTGCTTATATGCCCCATTGACCACGCTGCTTGTTCCTCTGTTTCATACTAATCCCCATCAATGGCCCTTCCTTCCTCATCGTTGTCTTCCTTAAAATCCCACTTACTAGCTTCCTTCTTTGTCTTTCCTTCATGCTTTCTGCTTCTCGCCCCTAACAAGACCCTTTCTTCTCTATGGGAAATTCCTGTAGGAAACCCATCGTTTTTCATGTGTCTTCCTCTAACATTTCTGGTCAGTATCTGCTATTAATTTCAAGTTTCCATGTGAACGCCTGTTATTTATACGTATCTTCTAGTAATGGGTTTTGATGTTTTTAGATTACTCATCTTGCTTATTCTGTAATCCTTGGTTTTCTGTCTTCGCATGAGCCATGAAGTAGTCCACATATTTTGCAATTTTCTTACTTTTCTTATGAGGAAACCTTGAAAGTAGCCAGTTGCTTAATATTTTTTTAATACTTTTTATTGTCTCATTTGAGTTATCTAGGTCATAGATCTGTGTACTTTCACAAACATATTAAACCCTTTGCAGATTCTACACTCCCAATGTGGTTCTGTCCTAGTCTGTATCTAATAGTTGCATGTTTTATTTTTAACCACCTGGAATCTTTGTGATTCCCTTGGCTCTGGATCATGATTTACCTGTTGGTACTTAAGATTCATTGACTTTGTGGAGTGATTACAGCAAAGTGGTTATGATTTGATGAAAATAAACTCATGGATGATTTTAACCTGCTTCTAATCTTATTCTCAGGAAAGGCGAAGTATCGAAGTGGGACAAGTAAGAATCCAGATTCTTCAGAACCAAAATCTGCATCACAAACTTCAGAACCAACTATAAACAGACCGATATCTTCTAATCTTAAATCCTTCAGCTTCAATGATCTAAAAGAAGCCACAAGGAATTTCAGACAAGAAAACCTAATAGGGGAGGGAGGTTTTGGTTTTGTTTACAAAGGATGGATTAATGAGAACTCCTTTGCCCCCACAAGACCTGGGAGTGGGATCATGGTGGCCATCAAGAAACTTAAACCAGAAAGCTTTCAAGGCCATAAGGAGTGGCTTGTATGTAACAAAGAACCTCTAAATCAGGCTGCTTGCTAACTTACCCGTCTCTTGCTAGGTATTGATTGAGTTGCCATTTTTTTCTTGGCAGGCCGAAGTCAATTATCTAGGTCAACTTCACCATGAGAATGTAGTAAAACTTATTGGTTATTGCTCAGATGCTAAAAACAGGCTTCTTGTTTATGAGTTTATGCAGCAAGGAAGTTTGGAGAATCATTTATTTAGAAGTAAGTGGTTTTTCATTATCCTCTGACTTTTTGCTTCCTAATATTGATGAAGCTTCATTCACCGTAGCCAATAATACGATAAAGCTGATTATGAATGCATTACATGAATGTACAACTTAAGTTTTTATCATGATATGTACCGGTTTGGTTTTGATTCTTGATATCTGAATTGATTAATTCACAGAAAGTAAACAGTAATGATAAAGAAATTGTGAATGATATTTGAGCCATATCTTTTAACAGAATAAATCCATTGATCGCAAGAGTAGTGCACATTGCTTTTGATCTGAGCCATAATATCTCACCTTTTCTTTCTGCAGGAGGTGTTAAACCCATATCCTGGGCTGCACGGATCAATATTGCTGTTGGCGTTGCTAGAGGATTAGCATTTCTACATACCTTGGATGCAAATATTATTTACCGTGACTTAAAGGCTTCTAATGTATTACTTGATTCGGTATGTAATCCACATTTTAATTATTTATTTTGAAAATCTGCAATGACTATCTCAGTTTTACATAGAATCTTATATTCTGAAGGATTTTATCTAAAACATATGCAGGAATTCAACCCAAAGCTTTCAGATTTTGGCTTGGCAAGAGATGGTCCTACTGGAGATAACACTCATGTTTCAACCAGAGTTATTGGAACTCAAGGTTATGCTGCGCCAGAGTATGTTGCCACAGGTAGATTCAGCTCTATCACATGAGTTATTTCACTCTCTGTATTTGTTTTTGAATTATATGAGTAGACACTACCGATTTGAGGCTACAAATAGGATTACACTCATGACCTCTCACTTACATGGGAGCTTACATACAACTTGTTTAAAAGGCCATTGACCTAGGAGTTATTTCTCTAGAGAAGTCGTTACATCGTTGATTTGTCACATTTGGGAGAAGTCAATGGTTATTGGTTATGGAAGCAGTAGAGATGTGCTTGTTAATGTAATTTCAGCCTAAATTGCAGACAACCAAATTTCAACTATGAACCTCTGGCTTTTGACTCTATGGCTTTAATTTTGGTTGATCCGTCTTTCGTCACGTGTCAAATCTGTTGAAACCAAATTGTCATCAATTTATGTTTTCAGAACTAAATGCAATTGCATAAAATCATGAAATGAAGTACTTTTTTCTGGGGTTCAAGTTCTAGCTATTTAATAGTTTGGAAAATTCCATCAAGAGCCTATTCAGATATGTTTCTAAATCAAATCTGTTTCTATTTAGAGCAGGATATATATAAAAAAAAAAAGATGTCTTAATCAAGACACCTAATTTTTTTTTTAATATAGCAATTTTGAAGAGTTGAATTAGACTTGATTATTTTCAACAAGTGGCACCTAAGTAGTTAGATGTATAAATTGGATTTACCAAAGCTGTTGCAAATTCATCTTTACTCCTCAAGTTTGATGTATTCCCTGAAATTTCAATCTATACTCGACCTTTCCCTATTTTAGTTAAGCAATTGCTTTGCCTATTTAAACACACGAGTAAAGGTGAATTCTTGCATGTCCCAAAAGGCATCTGTGTTTTTCTTGTTTGTAGCCGTACATTTGATTGAAGGTGAAATCTTTGAGTTGTCAACTCATCTATACGGTGACTAGTTAGAGTCCTCATAAAATATTGGCTATTGGGTTGAAAAAGGCAAAATCAGTTGTTACTTGTATAGCCTTCGCCCCCAATTCATACATGGAATCATGTACATATAAATGATGTTGAAGAGCCTGTTACCTTGAAAAGAGTTGATGACCCATCCATTGTTGCTTTTATGTAACAGGTCACTTGACGGCAAGGAGCGATGTATACAGTTTTGGTGTTGTCTTGTTAGAGTTGCTGACGGGGAGAAGGGTGGTAGAGGCTGACAAACCCGGAAATTCTCTGGAAACCCTGGTTGATTTTGCAATGCCATTTCTCAAAAATGGAAAGCGGATTTCGAGAATCATGGATTTGAGGTTAGGTGGTCAGTACTCCAAAAAAGGAGCTGAAGCTGCAGCTGCACTTGCATACCAATGCCTAAATGCAGATCCAAGATATAGACCAGCTATGACACATGTTCTATCCACGTTGGAAGAACTTCATTCCTCAAATACAGCAATCCCGAGGACCCCGCGGAAGTCCGAGTCTGGGAACGATACCGTCAAGCATGCTCGTCATTCCCTAACGTCAACGAGAAACACACGCTGACTATAAGCTGTTTTTGTGGATTTCTACAGCCGAATTTAGTTCAGGGCATGCATAACATAATAGAGAATAGGTTACAACAATGACTTTGTTTTCTTTGTTGCTGAAGGGGACAATTACCATTTGCCAAGTCTGTTTGTGCATGTAATTGTGGGTATATTTAGTTTTACTTGTGAATAATTAATTTCTGTATGATCCTGTTCCCTATCCAAGAAACGTAATGGAGTTTGGCTTTTTGGGTAGTATGTTATTCACTGTGAACTGTTATTTTGTGAGCGAGCTGGAATAATTATAGCCCATAAGGGACAAGCAACGACTAGCCGAAAAGAAAAGTAGAGAAAAAACTGATGAAAATCAGATGTTTAAAAATAGATTATCTACAAAAGTATCCTCTTCTCATCCAACTAAATTTATTGCCTCTGATACGCACAGTATCTTGCATGTTGAGAAACTCAAAAAGTTCTATTTTATTGTAATATTATACAACAGCAACAATCTACAATTACATTTTCTCTGTGACAAATGAGAGGATTACACTACCTACTTGAACATCAACAAATCAAAGAACTGCTACTATTGATTTTCTGCTAGCCTAGAACTAGAGGAAACAGTGGAGATGGTGGGGAGCTCTACCCCTGTAGCCACTCCTCTTTGCACCTGCATCATCAGACGATGTGGTAATCTGGGCTCAAACCCCGCAAATTGAGTCTATCAACCCGTGGGATAGGGGCGGTAGCTTGTCAAAGTGGGGCTACACAAACCCACATCATTTAACCCGCAGGTTAAAGTAGGTTAGGATTGGGGTTTTGGTGGCCAGCCAAAATGTAGGCTACACAGGCTTGCACCATATAGCCCACAAGCCATGATGAGTCAGCTAGAATTAGACTTAGATCCAGTTGAGGATAATTTGGAGCTCCACCTTCACAGACACTGCCATTGGCACTTACGCCATAAATGATCAGTACTACCTCCACCATGAGAGCTGGTCCTCCCTTGAGAGTTGAGAAGTACGAGAAGGATGTGGAACTGATTCCGGATCTGACAACTATTCATATCTTGAAATATGAAGATGATGGAAATATATTAGATTTGGTTGGGAAACTTTCTTTCTTTTTCGGCCTGAATTTGGTTGGGAAACTTTAACTATTAGGGTTTCCATTTCTTGTTCATATGAACAAATTATCTAATCAAAAATAAAATTTATATTACGGATATATTTCATTTTTTTCTTGGTCCTCACATATACTTCAAAACATTTACTAGAACACAACCAATGTTTATATCTACTGTTTATAAAATACCACCTATGTTCATAAGTTTTTTTTTTGGTGTAAACCTATGTTCACAAGTTATAACTATATAAATTATTCTTAGAGCACTCTCCACAGATGCATGGATCTCACATCTAATTCATGTATATAAATTTTGTAACTTATTTATAGTTTGTCAACGACATCATAACACCATTTAGATTTACGTGGAAGTGTTTATGTCAAAATTAGCTTTAATAATTTATTAAGAATTTTAATTTAAACACGGCATTTAACTTCTCAAATAGTAATAATGCATCTCAATTTTTTTAGTACCATTGGTTAGTAGTATATTTTCGCTATTATCTAGAAACATATAGCCACTTTAATTCAAGTGATAAAGATGGGGTGGAGTATAAGTTCATAATGCATAAAGAATATTGAAACATACAAGTATACACCTATAAATAATACAGCATTCCATCTAATATTTTATATGAAAGAATTATTTATTTGTTAAAAATAAGTGTTTGTTTCCCTAAACTGCTATCTAATCATTTGTATTGTAACTAATTGCCTCTTAATAAAAATATACTAAACATGTGTAATTAATATGAATAATTTAAAAAAGTTATCAATCTTACAAATAAAGTGAATCAAATCCTTATATTTTAGGCTAAATTAATCCCCTCACTAACTTCTATTTTTAAGATTTCAAATAAAAATTAGCTGTCACTTTATTTAACACATTAGCTATCTCCTCCTTGTTGGCCAAAGTGTGGCATCAATTGTCCCATGGCGGAGGCTCGAGGGGTCAAGTCATAGTCGAACCATGGCGCTTGGGCGTCTGCTCTACTGTGGGTTAAGGAAATAGAGTTGCGCCCTGACTAACAGCTATAGCTTTTGGCCTAGTGGTAAGCGCTTGATCCTAACAATTGGTATCAGAGCCAAGGTCATGGGTTCGATTCCCAGCAGGACAATTTATTTTAGGCTAAATTAATCCCCTCACTAACTTCTATTTTTAAGATTTCAAATAAAAATTAGCTGTCACTTTATTTAACACATTAGCTATCTCCTCCTCCCCTGTTTTTCTTCTTCTTTTAATATGCCCTGTTTTTCTTCCGGGAAAGAGAAATTGCAAACAACAGAAAAAGAAGTCACTTGTAAATAGTGTGCCTCTTCATATTTTTTAATATTTATCATTAACTGATGATATTACGAAACAAATTACGAATGTTAAACAAATTTTGATTTATCCTCTGTATTGGACATCTGCAATCAGCTAGCTAGTTATATGAAGATGATGAAATAAAAATGCTTGGTTGGGCATTTTGTTGCTATAAGTATCATTGTTTACATTTCTACCCTTTGTTTGAAGGCGATATATTTCTAGTTCATTTGTACTACAAATCCTTCATCACCGTG
>JANTPZ010146024.1:0-11013 GCA_025593235.1 Vachellia pachyceras | reverse complement strand
GGGCCAAGTCATAGTCGAACCATGGCGTTTGGGCGTCTGCTCTACTGTGGGTTAAGGAAATAGAGTTGCGCCCTGACTAACAGCTATAGCTTTTGGCCTAGTGGTAAGCGCTTGATCCTAACACTCCTCCCCTGTTTTTCTTCTTCTTTTAATATGCCCTGTTTTTCTTCCGGGAAAGAGAAATTGCAAACAACAGAAAAAGAAGTCACTTGTAAATAGTGTGCCTCTTCATATTTTTTAATATTTATCATTAACTGATGATATTACGAAACAAATTACGAATGTTAAACAAATTTTGATTTATCCTCTGTATTGGACATCTGCAATCAGCTAGCTAGTTATATGAAGATGATGAAATAAAAATGCTTGGTTGGGCATTTTGTTGCTATAAGTATCATTGTTTACATTTCTACCCTTTGTTTGAAGGCGATATATTTCTAGTTCATTTGTACTACAAATCCTTCATCACCGTGGTTTTTTCCCAAATCCTAAATCATAATTTTTACGGGTACAAATATCCTTCTATTGAAGACAATTAAATTCGAGACATTGTTGATAACATTTCTTAATAAGAAATTCATGTTGTGAAATATTGTAGTTGAGATCTTATATATAGTTAAAGATAAGATTACATAAACATGATGTATAATTTTTAATAAAGAGATGGTGGTTTCGGGAGGAAAAAAATAATAAATAAAGAGATGGTGGTTTGGGAAAGTGAAAAGCTTCATGCTAAGTTTTTGTCAGTCCCGTGTACTGTGCTGTTGAGTTCATAGAATCTGTGAGCAAAATTTTGTCGATACTGTCTACTGTCTATGTACTAAAATTACGGTGGCATCACAAAACTACTTTTATTTAAACTGAAGGTTACTCAATATTGAAATAAGGTAAAGGAGATAGCTAATTAATTTATCTATGTCGGGGGAGAAATTGCAAGCAACATTTTGATAGACGTGACTAGAGCCCTTAAACAACCTGCAGGTCAAGGAAGGAGCGGGCTGCAATTTTGGTAGTATATTTTCTTAAAAATTAACTTTTAAAGTAAACTTTCTAAAATGTTAAATATTTTTTAGCTAAGCATTCACATAATTTAGATGATAGTTTTTGTATATTTAATCAATTAGCTAAGCAATTGTATAATTTATTGATAAAAGTATGCTCAATAGCTAGGTTGTTTGTACTTTTTTAGATTTAAGTAATGAAATCAAGGTATTATTAAAAAATCTTCATGGGTTATACAACACATTTGTTTTATTCTTTTAACGTTATTATTAATATATTTATGAAAAATAAATATTTTTTAAAAAATGCACGGAAATTTTATTGAAGATATTATAAATATTTATCCTGTTTAGTAAAATTTTTAAAAATATATTATTTTTTTAAAAAATAGAACTCTCCGAGTATGTGTTGAGAAGGAGTTTGAATTTTATGTATTGAAGTAGGGAGATATGAATTATATGACTTTATCCTTCATGAACCTCTCCAAGTATGTGTTGCATCTGTGACTCTACGTGGTTTAAAGAGTCTTGATGATGCTTGTGTGAAGTTGACCATTGCAATAAGGAGGCTAAGAGAAGTTGAGATGGCTAGGTATCAGTGAATGTAAGGGAAGCCTTTTAGCTTTTGAGGCCTAGGGATTATGATGAAAATACTGGGTTTAGCATTAGTAGCTTAAGGAAGAGCAAGAGTTTCTCTCAAAGAGGCTCATAGCAGAAATTCCATGCTCAAAAGAGCCAAATGTTTGGGAACGAGAACTCCAGCCAAGACTCCTCCGTGTGACAAGCTCTAGTACTTGTTGTGGATGGAGCCATGTCGGATTGTTGAAAGCGCTACAAGTGCCATAAGTTGGGCACATTGCTAGATTTTCCATAGAGCTATAGTATACCCAGTAGCCATACCGACCCACAGTTCCTAGCCAGGTATGTGCAATGATGTAGGAGGGAACAAGCACATCTCCTAGTATGATCAGAGGTATAATTTCTCTCTAGGGCCATGATCTTATTGTTGGTTTGATTTAGGTTCTGCACATTCTTTCATATTGCTTTATTGTGTTTGAAAGTGGTTTGATTTGAGTGCTTCACATTCTTTCATATTGTTTTATTGCGTTTGAAAGTATGAGTTTGCTTTGTTTGTATGCCATATGATGTGCGAGTTTTTACGCCTGCTGGGGCTATTGTGATGATTGCTCATGCATGTTCAGGTATTGCTTTTCGATTCAAAGGCGTTAATTTGATTGTTCACATTGATTGTTCAGTCCAGACATCTTCGACCTCCAGAAACACTTTGGAGTACTCTTTTACCACATCAATTTTGTCGATCCCAACCTCTTGACTATATTTATCATGAAGAATAATACCATGAAGGCTTGACAACATTTCCAAATCTATTTCTCAGCCTGAGCAACAAACAATAACATAGGACTCGAATGAACCTCAATAGACATGGCATTTCAACAGAATGATACAACTTTCTTCTTCCAATATAGTAAAGCACCATTTACCGACAACCAGTACATGCCAACAATCAAATCAATGACTTTTAAGCGGTAGACATATCATATCAATCTCAAAGGTTTGACCTTTGAGCCAAAAAAAAAAAGAAAGACTCGAACACTCGTGAGAAATCATCAAAATAGCCCAACTGGGATAGAAACTCGCACATCATATGACAATATAGACATAGGAAAAACATACTTGTTAAAAAATATAAAAACTTGTACATCATATGGCAATACAACTATAGGAAAAAATGTGAAGTACTCGAGTCAGACAAAGAAACGATCTCATGGCGTTAAGGAGACATGCCCACCTCCTCCCGTGTCATCATATACTCGGCCAGAAACTGTAGGGCAGTTTGGTTGCTAAGTTTGCTATAGCCCCGGGCATATGGCAATGTGCTTAAAGCCCTCTCAACAATCCTTAGCATGCCTCTATTCACAATGAGTAACATCTAACTCCGTGGAGCCTAACGTTTTTTATATGAGCCTCTTCGATTTGTGGGACCCTCAAAGAAAAGATTATTCTAACCAAATAGGACTAATGGTTTGAAGTGGACAATCAACTTACTTGAACATCTCACACTAAAAGATCTATGTATAAGACTAAATCATTGTGGAATCGTCGCCGATGGGAATAACATGATCGTTAATAATAATCCTATCCACTATAACTGTGATATTAGATGGGAAAATACCAGGACGAATATAATCAAACGAACACATCGGAGGCTGCTTCATAGTTTAGATCAGTATGAAGTCGTTAACGTGTGGGAGGCTGGGTATGAGGGTACTGCGTTTATTCGGTGAGGATTGCGTGGGGCTAAAATATTTCTTTCCTAGAGAATAAGCGGATGTAGTAGGAGGGAAAGAAATATAAAACAGTGGATAATATGTCATGTAGGCTTGATGATGGAAACTCAACTGAGGGCACAGTGATTGCGTCAATGGAGCAGCGGTGTAAAATCAGAACTTCATTTATTGTCATTTGATGTAGCATTTATTATGTATTGTGCTGACCGAATACAATTTGAAAATCATCCATTTGAAGTTGTTTTTCTTGTTGGGTACTGTGCTGACCGGATGCATTTTGGACCATCAACCTATTAATAAAAACTCTTCCACCATCAACTCACAGAATTTCCGGCTTAACATTGGCTACACACTCAGATCACTATTCATAAGGAATTGTTCGGCTCGTCCTATGGCTTCTGTTGGGCTGCGTGCACATTGAACAGCTAATGTTTTGTTGAGACAGCAACTAAGCATCATATTCTGGATTTGAAAAAAAAAAACTTTAAAGGAATGCTTTCCAAAATGCATCTGATCAGCACAGTACCCAACAGGAAAAAAAACTTCAAAATGCATCCGGTCAGCACAATAAATGAAGCTCTAATTTTACACCGCTGCTCCACTGACGCAATCACTGTGCCCTCAGTTGAGTTTCCATCATCAAGCCTACATGACATATTACCCACTGTTTTATATTTCTTTCCCTCCTACTACATCAGCTTATTCTCTAGGAAAGAAATATTTTAGCCCCACGCAATCCTCACCGAATAAACGCAGTACCCTCGTACCTAGCCTCCCATATGTTAACGACTTCATACTGATCAAAACAATGAAACAGGCTCCAAAGTGTTCGTTTGATTACATCCGTCCTGGTCTTTTCCATCTAATATCACAGTCATAGTGGATAGGATTATTATTAACGATTATGTTATTCCCATCGATGACGATTCCACAATGATGTAGTCTTAACCGTAGATCTTTTAGTGTGAGATGTTCAAGTAAGTTGATTGTCCACTTCAAACCCTCTCCATAAATACTCTGTTAAACATTATTGTAAACACCATGCTAAACAAAATTTCAACACTGTAAAACAACTGACCAGGAATATTGCTAGTAGACTAGGAATATTGTCAAGAATATGGTCAGTGCCATTGGAACTGTTGAAACAGTTCAGGTCGTTAACAAGTTTTAGGTCAAACACTGTACAACAGTGATTCTAAAGCCTATATTCTAAAGCCATATATAAGTAGAAGCCTTTCACAAAAAGGCAGAAGCTGGGAGTGTGCTTCAGAATCCACTCCTCTCCTCTTGTATCTCTTTGCTATGCTCTCCTCTCCTCTTGTATCCCTTGGCTCCTACTTTCTCTTTGTAAGTGCTAGCTTTATAAATAAAGTTTATTTTCTATATATTTGCATCATCATGTCTTGCATCTTCTTCTTCCTTTGTCTAAAGGTCTAAGTCTAGTGTGGACTACCGCCGCTCTCATGTCCTTTTCCTTTTCTTATTTTTGCATATCTAAGTTATGTTTTTTGGCTTAAGCCGTTTGTCAGCTCCCTTCTCCTTCTTGGTTCTCTAGACCCCTTCGGGGAGTCTCCTTGACCTTGGCTTCGAATGAGTCCTAAACCTTATTCAAATGAGTGCAACATCTTCACTTAACCATATTTCATTAACAGTTTAGAAGGTCTCATTTGAATGAGATCAATCACTCATTCGAATGAGTGCCTCATCTTCGTCAGGTACAAATTTGGACTTTGTCATTCGAATGAGTGCTACACCTCATTCGGATGAGTGCAACATTCACTTTCTAAACCGTATTTCATTAAAAAGGTTTAGAAGGTCTCATTCGAATGAGTGCCTTATCTTCGTCAAGGTACAAATTTGGACTTTTTCATTCAAATGTGTCATAAACATCATTCAAATGAATGCAACATTTCATTTCCTAAACTGTATTTGATAACAACGTTTTAGAAAGTGAACTTTCTAAACCATTTTTATTACGTTCGCTTTAGAAAGATTTGAGCTTTCTCATTCAGACCTATGTCTTGTTCGAATGAGCCTCCGTAGAACTTTTTTAAATTCAACTAAGAAGAATGGTTTAGAAAGTTAAATGATGTGGAAGCTGATGTGGTCGTGTATCCAACATGGCAAACGACCGTTACAGCATCCGTTAAAAATGCTACTTTACCCTTTAAAGATAACCAAAAAAATATACATGATATTTAAATCAAGAGATTATACATAAGAGAAAATTACTCTTTTAGCTTTTTGAGTTTTAACTTATTTATAACTCGATCCTTTATTTCAGTACCCAAACTTTTAAATTGGTTAAAACTCAGACTCTCCTCTTCTTCCATTTAATAAATTAGAAAATGTCATATGTAACTCACCTTGAGTCATAATCTAGTCATCTAGAAAATGTCATATGTAACTCACCTTGAGTCATAATCTAGTCATCCTATGCGAAACACTGCTGACTTGGCTTCCAAATTAGCTCCATACTAGTTTATCACCCACTTTGGCGTTAGCGCCATACTCATGGCTTCCATGTATGAAGAAATCTTGCCTCTTCAAGTTGCGTTTTCCCTGGTTCCATTAGTATCTGCATTTAAACTACGAATAAGTTGATGGAGATGAACTCATTCTTATACAGGTTAACGGCTGATTTATTTTCTTGTCAGATAGTGCTTACAATCGCAACAGATACTTGTAATGGAAAAGGCCAGTCCTGTAAAGGATCGAGAATGAAGCCATAAATCCTGGACATTTATTAATCAAGCACGTAACTTTGAATGTTTATATGTAGCCTAAAACATCATGGTAATAAATCCTTTCTTTGCAAGAGAAGCAGTTCTATTCGATAAATACAATTGACGATAAAGCCATTACTGATTTACCTCATTTATACAACCATCATGAGTCACAACTAAGTATAATCAAGAGATCCAAATGTACTGCTATATATACAACTTGTACTCACTCATCATGAGTCACTCATTTGTGGATGCTACATATACAACTTGTACTCACTCATTTGTGGATGCAAAGATGGATCGCCAAACCAATAACGGATCAAGAGAGCAGCCTTAAATCCGGTGGCAATTAAGACATTATGGGAGTATCAAAGGTGATTGACACAGTTGTTGCATGCAAAATAAAAATTTTCCCATATTTCTTGAAAAAATATACTCAGATTGCTTAGATTTTTTTCTTTTTAGAGTAATAGCCAAAAATAGAAACTCATAAACTAGTTCAGAAATAAAAGATATGCTCTAGAACTACATAAGATAATGTTTCATCGTATGTCCCTCACTTGGAATTTATATATCATCGAAACAGAAGAAGTGAACACACCATTAGTCCTTACAAGGAGATTCTGAGAGGCCTTGAAGCCGAAAGGGAACCAGGAATGTGCATAGCTGCACAGTGGACAGGCAAATTAACGATACCGATTAAAAATTCACCAGAACAGTACAATAGCATCGACAAGGGACCTTAGATCACTCACGGCAACATAAAAAATAAGCTGTTTTTCATAAAACGGAAATACAAACTTAATCGAAAGAAAATAGAGGATCTTAAGGAAAGACAGTTAAGCAATAGTGATCAAGTCCATCCACATCGCACGAGACCGCAAATGAAACAGAGTTTTAATGAGGAGCCGTCTATGAGATTGAGATAAGGTAGATCTAATACCTTTTGGGGTCTGTGGAATCATTTTAACAGACCCTAAGAACTCAATACCACAAACACTTAAATATTTAACTAGAGGGAAGAAAATGCCAAAAAAAAAATCGTAACTAGACAATTCCGATTCTGAACCAAAGATAGATAACCTAAGGAATATCTCCCAAGCGCTTGGAGGATTTGTATTCTGGTGAGGTTCACACTGTGATTTGGTAGCCAGGAGGAAGCAAGATTCTCTTTGCCTTTTATTCAGGATAAATCGATCTATCTCCAGGCCATATAAACCAAAAATAAGGTTCGAATCAAACTAGTAAATAAAAAATCAACCAGCCAAACCCTAGAATAAATTTTAAAAAGGGGGATAATCACCTCATGTTTTCGCATTGAGAACGTTTTCGTTGTTATTCACAACAGCAGAGTGAGAAAAGAAGAGGAGGCGGAAGCAGGATGCGTAGGGGGGGGATCGAGAGAGGTGAGAGAATAGAGAGAGACGATGAGGAAGGAGGTGGGGGGAGGTGGGGGGATTTCAGTCAAAACTCAAAAGTAGCCGTTAAGAAGGGAACCGGTAGGGACCCTATCCCCATCCTTAATAATTATTATATATTATATATTATTAATAATTAATATAATTAATATATTTAAAATATATTTTTATATTTAATATTTTAAATTTATTCTATTTTATTTATTTTTTATGGATATGGACATCAGAATCTAGTGCTGGGGTTAGATCTTTTGTATCAACAAGGCAGACAGAATCATCTTTTATCTTCTACTTCTAGACAGAATGATAACATTCCATAAAAAACACGTTTGTTGATGTGACTGCTGACTCTCTCTTCTGCTTCTAGACAGAATGATAACATTCCGTGGAAAAACACATTTGTTAATGTGTTTGCTGATTCTCATACTGGAGCTTACCCTGTAACACAAATTGACAGCATGTTAATTCTATTTGACCAGATCGTTATCCACGGGGAGCAAATTTCACAGTTTCAAAGGAAACGTATGGTTTTTTCATATCTGCTTGCAGAATGGAGAGACTAGAATTTTTTAGTTATTATAAAAATATTTAAAAATTCAATAATTCATAAATAAAATAGTATTTTAAATATATTAATTATATTAATTATTAATAATATATAATATATAATAATAATTATTATTGAGATGGGGACGGGGTCCCTATCCAAGGGATAGGGACCGAAACCGGTTCCGTTAAGAAGAGGCAGGCGAAGTAAAATTGAGCCGTTGTGCTTTTGCTGAACTGTGATTTGTTAATTGCGGAGGCACCATGAGTCGGTTCGGTGGCGGAGCATCCTCGAGTCTTGACCGTTGATAATGATAACAGTTGGCTGTCTGTAACTCATATGGATAATAATTATTTTGGTATCATCGAACCAAGGTGAGTAGATATGAAAATGGAAATCATTTTCATGATAGAGTTTATTTGGTGCAATGGAATTGGCTTTCATGTGGAAGCTAATTCAACCAAAATGCATGAAATTCAATTTCATAAGGTAAGGTGTGGAATTGGACAAAAATGAATAGAATTGGATAAAATGCATAGAATTCATTTTAAATATACAAAACAATTAAAAAGATTTTTTAAATTTTGAAGGGCTTTTAGGTCTTTTCATATAAAAATCTATGTCTCATTTCCATATTTCATGACATACCAAACATATTTTTAAACTGCATTTTCATATATATTTTCAGTTTCATATCTATATCCATCTAAATAAATTCTGCGTACGTCTATCGTGACCAGCGATATTTTTGGGCCAGTGCTTAATGATTATTCCAAACTCCTGGGCCTTTTTAAAGGACCCGCTATATCATAAATTTATAAAAACAACATAATATGGAAAAAAAAGGGTTAATTTTAATAGCTATGTTAACGGTGGGAGAGTTTGTAGATAAATATGAAATATCAGATCCTTAAATTAAGCTTTAAAAATATTTTTCACTAACATTCAATGGGTGTGTTTAAGAATCCGTTGGAAGAAATGAGTTTACTGATTCTGAGAAGAGTTTACAGAATCCAAAAATAATTTACAGATTTAAAAATGATTTTTATGGATTTCGAGATGGTTTTTACGGATTTCAAAATAGTTTTGTCTTGACTTACTTATACTGTTGGGAAGTTCTTCCCAAATATGCACAATATCATAAACTAATTTTTAGTGCATTAAACATTTTAAAAATTTTCCAATATCCTAAAATAATTTTTTATGTATTAAACATCTTAAAATATTTCTCAGTGGTATTTAGTATCCTAAATTTAAGGTACTTGTTTCCTTCTTAAAAAAATAATTTCACAATATACCTTATGATATTAGGTGCTGTTAGAAAAATACTTTAAAGTATTGAATTCATAAAAACATTAGTTTGTCGCTACTAAGCACAAATATCCTATTATTGATGGCAATCATGTCCTGATCATTAAATGTGAGCATCTCTCTTAATTATAATAAGAACATTAATTCGTCAAACTACGAGGGATTAACCCCTTTTAGCTAAACCCAACTAGTTTGTAAAATAAAGAACTAGTTTACGGAAATTTATTCTTAGGTTCCAAATAAACTAGTTATTTAAGGAATGGTCCCATGGAAAAAAATATTTAATGAGAGGTCCCATTGACAACATGAGGTGTTCTCAACACAGCGCATAATGTTGTCAATACAATGACCTCATGTTGACAATTGTGATCTCTAATTAAATATTTTTTTTTCATGGGATCATTCCTTAAATAACTTGCTTATTTGAGACCCAAAACTAAATTTCCCATTAGTTTATGATATTACATAATGCTGGGAATGCTACGAACCATTTAAAATAGTCAGAATAAACCAAATATGTTTTGCAGGAAAAGCTTGATGAGGCAAAGTGAATTTGCATGGACAATTGAAAACAAGAGTATCATTTAAAGTACTCACTACCTACCCTTTAGATATATAGTAAGTTCAGCAAGAAACATCTCATGAACTCATCTCTCTAATCCTAATTCTCTCATCACACTTGCCACTTTCAGTGTCTTTATTAAGATATTGGATTGCTGCTGCACAATTTTCTTTCTGTAATTTTTTGTGACATGATGGGTAAATTGCCATATATAATTAGTAAAAAAAAAAGGAATCTGGGTGACCACTCCAACTTTCTATACTTGGTTTTTATTTATTTGTGTATTCTTCAATTTCCTGGGATGATTTGAGTTGAGAGGAAGGCAGTGGAGTCACGTTTTAAATGGGCGCACACAATAGAAAGTGAAGCGTAAACGATTTGGGTGGATCGCAGTGGTGGACTCATGATCATGAGAGGAGCAAACTATTTTTAAAAAAAATGATAGTACAATTTTGAATTGGACTTATTCTTTACACATTTTAAAAAGATTTTGAGTTAAAATGTAGTGGGTTCAAGATAAGTGAAACTTATTTTTAATATATTTTTAAGAAAAATTTCAACAAAAAAATTAGTGGGTTCAAAATTAACAAATTAATGTAAACAAAATAAATTACATAGTTTTAATAATATATTTAATTTTTCAAAAATCGAAGTGCGGCTAAACTCACTGAGTTCCCCGCAGTGATTCACATTTGAGATTTGAGAATCACGGATCACTCTAAAAAAAAAAAAACTCTCTCTCACACACATCAATGTATTTATAAATTTATTTTTTATTTTTAATTTCTTAATAATGTTACGGTGGGTTATGGTTCATCCACCATCGTAAAACATTTTTCCGGATGAATTAGGGATTCTAAAATGTTGTGGTTTAATTTTGTCATAAATATTTTTTATGAGAAATTTTGTCCTTAAATTATTTTTTTCAAGAGCAATTTTAACTTTGACATTACTCCTGAAAAGTCTGTTAAGCAAATCTACTTATCTTTCGTGTTTTCAATACTAAAAGTAATTAAAAATCAAGGCTGAAAATATGGAATATATGTGTAGAAAATACTCAAGATGACTTTCTAAAAAATTGTAAAACTGGTTATTAAAAGTGTTAATGATCGATGAGTAATAAAAGTATAGAAAAT
>JANTPZ010146023.1:5013-27970 GCA_025593235.1 Vachellia pachyceras | reverse complement strand
ATTTTCAAAGTTGGCCCAAAAATCTGTGAATAGTGATGTGAATAGTAACCCTAAACTTGAAAATTTTATTTTTCACTCTTTGGTTACTCTAAGTCACTAAAGGCCTAAAGGTGCTTCCAAATAAATATTTAATGAAGCTAAAGGAAAATATTAAGGAGTGTCACACCAAACATCTAGAATTTGGATTCAAAAATGTTTTAGGGAGGAAGTTTCCACGCAATTTCGAGACAGTAAAAAAATTTTCTAACTTTCCGGCCAAAGAAGGCCAGAAACGGACGAGCGCCATTTTTGAAGCAAATGGATAAATTTTCAAAAATTAACCAAACACCTAGAATGCGGATTCAAAAATGTATTTGGGAGGATGTTTCCACGCAATTCTGAGACAATAAAAAATTTTCTTACTTTCCAACCAAAGAAGGCCAGAAACGGACAAACATCATTTTTAAAGCAAATGGATGAATTTTCAAAACCTAACCAAACATCTAGAATCCTCATTCAAAAATATGTAAGGGAGGAAGTTTCCACGCAATTCTGACACAGTGAAATCCTCATTCAAAAATGAGTATGCGAGGAAGTTTCCATGCAATTCCGAGAAAGTGAAAAATTTTCGTACTTTCCGACCAAAGAAGGCTAGAAACGGACGAGCGCCCTTTTTGAAGCAAATGGATGAATGTTCAAAAGCTAACCAAACATCTAGAATCTGCATTAAAAAATGAGTAACGGAGGAAGTTCCACGCAATTCCGAGACAATGAAAAATTTTCTTACTTTCGGACCAAAGTAGGCAGAAACGAACGGGCGCCTTTTTTTTAGCATATAGATGAATTTTCAAAAACTAACCAAATATCTAGAATCAACATTCACAAATGAGTAAAAGAGGAATTTTCCACGCAATTCTGATAAAGTGAAAATTTTCGTACTTTTCCGACCAAAGAAGGCCAGAAACGGATGAGCTCCGTTTTTGAAGCAAATGGATGAATTTTCAAAACTAACCAAACATCTAGAATCTGCATTCAAAAATTAGGAGGGAGGAAGTTTCTAGGCAATTTCGAGATTGTGAAAAATTTTCGTACTTTCTGACCAAAGAAGACAAGAAACGGACGAGCGCCGTTTTTGAAGTAAATGGATGAATTTTCAAAACCTAACCAAACATCTAGAATCCGCATTCAAAAATGTGTAAGAGAGGAAGTTCCCACGCAATTCTGAAATAGTGAAAATTTTTCGTACTTTCCGACCAAAGAAGGCCAGAAACAGACGAGCACCGTTTTTGAAGCAAATGGATGAATTTTCAAAACAAACCAAACATCTAGAATCTTCATTCAAAAATGAGTAAGAGAGGAAGTTTCTACGCAATTCCGAGACATTAAAAAATTTTCTTACTTTCGACAAAAGAAGGCCAAAAACGGATGAACTCCTTTTTGAGAATGTGTAAGTGGGGAAGTTTCCACGCAATTTCGAGAAAGTGAAAAATTTTCGTACCTTCTGGCCAAAGAAGGCCAACAACGGACGAGCACCGTTTTTTGAAGCAAATGAATGAATTTCAAAATCTAACCAAACATCTAGAATCCGCAGTCAAAAGTTAGAAAGGGAGGAAGTTTCCTTGCAATTCCGAGACAGTGAAAAATTTGCGTACATTCCGACCAAAGAAGGCCAGAAACGGACGAGCGCCGTTTTTGAAGCAAATGGATGAATTTTCAAAAGCTAACCAAACATTTAGAATTCGAATTCAAAAAGGTGTTAGGGAGGAAGTTTCCTCGCAATTCTGAGATAGAAAAAAATTTTCTAACTTTCCGACCGAAGAAGACCAGAAAATGGATTAACGCCGTTTTTGAAGCAAACGGATGAATTTTCAAAAGCTACCAAACATCTAGAATCCGCATTCAAAAATGACTAAGGGAGGAAGTTTCCACACAATTCCGAGACAGTAACAAATTTTCGTACTTTTCGACCAAAGAGAGCCAGAAACGGACGAGAGCCGTTTTGGAAGCAAATGGTTGAATTTTAAAAGCTAACCAAACATCTAGAATCTGCATTCAAAAATGAGTAACGGAGGAAATTCCACTCAATTCTGAGACAGTGAAAAATTTTTGTACTTTCCGACCAAAGAAGGCAGAAACGAACCGGCGCCATTTTATAGCAAATGGATGAATTTTCAAAAACTTACCAAATATCTAGAATCAACAATCAAAAAATGAGTAAGAGAGGAAGTTTCCACGCAATTCCGATAAAGTTAAAAATATTCATACTTTCCGGCCAAAGAAGGCCACAAATGGACGAGTGCCGTTTTTGAAGCAAATGGATGAATTTTCAAAAACTAACCAAACATCAAAAATCCTCATTCAAAAATGGGTAAGAGAGGAAGTTTCCACACAATTCTGAGACATTCAAAAATTTTCGCACTTTCCGACCGAAAAAGGCCAGAAACGGATGAACCCCGTTTTTGAAGCAAATGGATAAATTTTCAAAACCTAAGCAAACCTCTAGAATGCACATTGTAGAATGCGTAAGGGAGGAAGTTTCCACACAACACCGAGTCAGTGAAAAATTTTCGTACTTTCCGACCAAAGAAGGCCAGAAACGGACGAGCTCCATTTTTGAAGCAAATGGATGAATTTTCAAAAACTAACCAAACATCTAGAATCCTCATTCAAAAATGAGTAAGAGAGGAAGTTTCCACGTAATTCTGAGACAGTAAAAAATTTTCGTACTTTCAGGCCAAAGAAGGCCAGAAACGGACGAGCATCATTTTTTGAAGCAAATGGATGAATTTTCAAAAGCTAGCCATCATTTAAAATCCGTATTGAAAAATGAGTAACGGAGGAAGTTCCATGCAATACCAAGACAGTGAAAACTTTTTGTACTTTCCAACCAAATAAGGCAGAAATGAATGGGCGCCGTTTTATAGCAGATGGATGAGTTTTCAAAATCTAACCAAATATCTAGAATCAACATTCAAAAATGTGTAAGATAGGAAGTTTCCATGCAATTCCGAGAAAGTGAAAAATTTTCGTACTTTCCGGCCAAAGAAGACCAGAACTGGACTAGCTTCGTTTTTTAGGCACATCTAACCAACATCTAGAATCCGCATTCATAAATGAGTAAGGGAGGAAGTTTCCACACAATTTCAAGACAGTGAAAAATTTTCGTACTTTCCGACAAAAGAAGGCCAAAAACGGACGAGCGTCGTTTTTGAAGGAAATGGATGAATTTTCAACTGCTAACCAAACATCTAGACTCCGCACTCAAAAGTGAGTAAAGGAGGAAGTTTCCACATAATTCGGAGACAGTGAAAAATTTTTGTACTTTCTGACCAAATAGGGCCAGAAACGGACGAGCGCCGTTTCTGAAGCAAATGGATGAATTTTCAAAAGCTAACCAAACATCTAGAATCTGCATTCAAAAATGAGTAACGAAGGAAGTTCCACGAAATTCCGAGACAGTGAAAAACTTTCGTACTTTCTGACCAAAGAAGGCAGAAACAAACGGCCGCCGTTTTATAGCAGATAGATGAATTTTCAAAATCTATCCAAACATATATAATCCGCATTCAAAAATGTATAAGGAAGGAAGTTTCCATGCAATTCTGGGAAAGTGAAAAATTTCATACTTTCCGACCAAAGAAGGCCAGAAACGGACGAGCGCCGTTTTTGAAGCAAATGGATGAATTTTCAAAATCTAACCAAACATCTAGAATCCACATTCAAAAATTAGTAAGGGAGGAAGTTTCCATGCAATTCCGAGACAGTGAAAAATTTTTGTACGTTCCGACCAAAGAAGGCCAGAAACGGACGAGCACCGTTTTTGAAGCAAATGAATGAATTTTCAAAAGCTAACCAAACATCTAGAATCCGAATTCAAAAATGAGTAACGGAGGAAGTTCTACGCAATTCTGAGATAGTGAAAAATTTTCTTACCTTCCGACCAAAGAAGGCCAAAAACGGACAAGCGCCGTTTTTGAAGAAAATGGATGAATTTTCAAAAGCTAACGAAACATCTAGAATCTGCATTCAAAAATGAGTCATGGAGGAAGTTCCACGCATTTCTGAGACAGTGAAAAATTTTCTTACTTTACGACCAAAGTAGGCATAAATGAACAGGCGCCTTTTTTGAGCATATAGATGAATTTTCAAAACTTAACCAAATATCTTGATTCACCATTCAAAAATGAGTAAGAGAGGAAGTTTTCATGCAATTATGAGAAAGTGAAAAATTTTCGTACTTTCTGACCAAAGAAGGCCAGAAATGGACGAGCGCTGTTTTTGGAGCAAAGGGATGAATTTCCAAAATCTAACCGAACATCTAGAATCCTCATTCAAAAATGTGTAAGGGAGGAAGTTTCCACGCAATTCTGTGAAAGTGAAAAATTTTCATACTTTTCGACCAAAGAAGGCTAGAAACGGACAAGCACCGTTTTTTAAGCAAATGGATAAATTTTCAAAACCTAACCAAACATATAATCCGCATTCAAAAATGTGTAAGGGAGGAAGTTTCCTCGCAATTTCGAGACAGTGAAAAATTTTCATACCTTCCGACCAAAGAAGGCCAGAAACGAACGAGTGCCATTTTTTGAGCAAATGGATGAATTTTCAAAGGCTAACCAAACGGCTAGAATCTACATTCAAAAATGAGCAAGGGAGGAAGTTTCCATGCAATTCTAAGACAGTGAAAAAGTTTCGTACTTTCTGACCAAAGAAGGCCAGAAACAGACGAGCGTCATTTTTGAAGGAAATGGATGAATTTTCAAAACCTAACCAAACGTCTAGAATCCGAATTCAAGAATGTGTAAGGGAGGAAGTTTCCACGCAACTCCAAGACAGTGAAAAATTTTCGTACTTTCTGACCAAAGAAGGCCTGAAACGGACGATATATATTTGGAGTGGATGTTTTTATCTACTTTGTTTTCGCAGCTGTATATATATGGATGATTTTCCTATTTATGTCTTCCAATCATTGAGGACAATGTTTGAATTAAGTGTGGGGGAGATTTAGAATTTGGAGTGTTTCCATGTAATATTTTTGATATTAACATGCAACTAAAATTCATTGAAGGATAATGTTGGGCTATTTTTGTCTTAAAACTTTGGAAATTTTCAAGTTTCCTTTTAAATTTTTTCGAAAAGATATATACATATTGAATTTCAAGAGGAATTGAACTAAAATTTTGCTTTCTGACCATTTTCGCCACGACCCATTATGTTGTTCACCTCGGTGAAAGTCCTTAAATAAGTAGTTCAACCTCTCAGGTGAGTTTTGCCGCGACCATCTTATGATTGCGCCGTGACGAAAATCACAAGCACACAAAACCACCTCTCGGGTGTGGTTCGCCGTGACCAACTTATTGGTTCTCCGCGGTGAAACCTTGGTGCTAAAAAAATCAATTAGGTTATGAATTTTTGAAATAAAAGTTCCTCTCACCTTTAATGCCTTTAACATTCTTGAGCAAAGCTTATGAAAATGTGATTTTCATAGCCAATGCATTGGGAAGTTGATTCAAGAGTCTAAGGATCAAAGTATTTGGTTAATCACGTTTTTCAAGTTATTAGTAATTGATAAGCGCAGATCAGTTGTGAATTTACCTTTTGCGATTTTAGTTCTTGAAACTGTTTAAGTAAGACATTAGCCTTGTCGTGAGGATAATTGGGCCTAATTTCATTTTATTAGAGTGAGTCTGTCTTGATTTGTAATCTCTCTAGAACTTATCTTGATTCTTAATCAAAGCTTTATAATCCAATATTTTGTGAAAAGGATAGATGCCTTCATTTCAAAACCTTTCGTTTAGCCCAAACACAAACCCTTCAATATTTCATCCTTTACTACCCTTTGAGCCATGCACTCTTGAAAACTAGCATTTGAAAAATCTATCCTTATATTTGCAAGTATATGTTGATGAAGTTATGTATGTGAGCGGCTGTATTCAATGAAAAAGAAGAAGAAGAAGAAAAACAAAAAAGAAAAAAAAATATATATTTTATATATATAAATAAATGTCTCTTGAGTATTGCAAAAGAATTTATACTATTTTTCAGTGCTGTGTATTCAAGAATTTCATTTCACTTCATTATTTCATTCCATTAATTTTAGAACCCAATCATCCATCTTAACCTTTAAGCCCTCTTGATTCACATTATATTGATCTCGTGGTAGAGAGGTAGAATAATTACAAGCCTATGGCATATATTCACCATGAGCGAAAATTGTCCTTGCTTGGTGAGCTGAGAGAGACACTTCTACCTTTGGAGAGGAAGTCTTTTTATCCGGTCTCTTGAATTGAAGTTTCTTAAGGATTAATTTATAATTGTCTTTGCCATTATCATTGCTAATCCCTTGATGAATGTTTTTACCAAGCTCTATAGTCCGGGACCTATGAGTACATTTCCTAAGTGCATTCATTGTTTCTAAGTTTTTGAAGAAGCTTTGTCCAAGAGTACAAAGGTTTAAGTGTGGGGGAATTTGATGGAGCTTTAATTGTATTAGTTTTCTACTTGAATTTTCAGAGTCTTAGAGTAAATTTTAGCCCATACATGACCTTTTCGTGCTTAAGTTTAGATTAGGAGTTATTGATTAGGATTAATGTGATTTTTGGGCACCTATGCAATGAATAATGATTTATTGTGCCTAAATTGCATCATGAGCAAATGATACTACCCATATTTGCTATTTCATTTCAGGAACTCCTTACAAAAGGGCAAGGGAAGCAGTTCTGGAGAATTTCGCCGTGGCACAATTCAATATTCGCCGCGGCCAAAGTTCAAGAAGTCATGCAAGAACTCTCAGGTGAGGTTCACCGTGACGAAACCTGAAGTTCACCACAGTGAATATTGCACAGAACCTGAATTTTTACCTCAGAATGAAAATAACTCGACCCGGCTTGATGGATCCAACCCAGGACGGTTTATTATGCTGAATTAGGGTATTTTCGAAGAGAGGAGGAAGGATGGAGGCTGCATGAGTTGAAGAGAGAAAAGAGAGGAGATTATATCATTCCCATTTAACCATACCCGCACTACCACCATTTCCCCCCATTTCTCCAACATCCATCCATCTATCATGCGTTCATCATCCATTCCAAGCTCATTTCCATCACCCATGAGGAGTTGAACATTTCCACCCTATTGAAGATGAAGTGAGCCGGAGTTCGAAATGCCGAAAGGGGAGTATTTGCTTTTAATCTGTATTTACATTATGGATTACTTGGATTCCAAGTTGGACTTTGTAATTTGTGTGTAAATGCTTGGTCTTGGTTGAGCCAAACTTGGATTATTGTGTATTGAGTTGTTTTGTGATTGACGAGTAGAATGGAGTTTATTTTGCTTATTCAATGAAATCTTGTTGGTCTCTTCTATCATTCTAGTTGTGCTTGGTTTTAGAGTCAACAATGTATGGAGTTGATTTTGTCACTTTGCGATTTCAATACACACACTAAGTGATCTTAAGGGATTTCATGGGATGGAGTTCATTTCATGTTATTTCGGATCCACCAAGTCGTGTGGGGATTTAGCAGGAGATCATCATGTGACGCTCTGGACCCATGCGAATTGTTGGGGTTTTTTGATTTTGAAAACTTAGTGCGAAAGCCAATACTTTCCCTCATCTTTTGCGAACTATGATGGAACATTTTGTTTTCAAGAGGCACCCATCATCACACACACACTTCTCTTTCTTAAAGCTGCCTTTACTTTCATCCACAATCATGAAAAATACCAAAAAGAAACAAGTTTATTTTGTAATTTGTTTAGTTAGATACATAGGATAATTTGTATCAAACCCTGGTTGCATTTGCATCACAAGCACAAACCCAAGCTAAGAATTATTAGTACGCCTTCTCGCTTTCGGAGAGAACGACCCTGGGGTTGTCACTATACAACCCTTGGAAATCAAAATCAATATTCTTGAACCATTTTCAAGGCTAGTCAACAACCTAAGTTAACAATTTGTGGCTTAGTACGGACCAGTGAGTATGAAAAATGTATGGCCATGCTGTACGAAAAGGGGTTTTTCGTTTCTTTGATCAAACCACTCAGGGATCGAGAAAGTAATGGTCGAGAATAGAAGGATGATATCATCCATGCTTAATCCTTGACCGAGATATCGCGTGACAAAAGGGACGTGATGTGGTTGCATAAAAGGTTACGTCATGTTAACGATCCCCGTATGATTTAGGTAGTCGTAATATCTTGCTAGGCGACTTGTGGGCTTATGGTTAGATTAGCCCACTACCAACTTTATATGGCCTACAGGGTCGCACGCAAGAACACCCCAACTTTATATTTCTAGAGTTCATTTAAATTTTAAATATATGTGTATATATGTTGAAATTCGAAATTGCAAAATATTATATAAATAATATTTGTGTGTGTTAGTTTAATTTATTTGTTAATTAAATAACTAGCAACAATTTAATTTATAAAGATAAATTAAATTTGTTGGCTCATTATTTGGATTAATTAAATGGATATGATTTGATCAGATCAATTTAATCCAAATTAAGATTGCATAATTCGAACTTCACATTTTGAATTTCAAATTTTGAATTTCAAGATTAGATCTTGAATATCCTTTTGAAATCCGAATTTCAAGATTAGATCTAGAATATCTTTTGAAATCTGAATTTCAAGATTAGATCTAGAATATCCTTTTGAAATTAAAATTCGAATTTTTCAATATTAATAAAAGATCAATCCTTGATTATGATGCACTCAATGAGCTTTATAAATATAAGTGCTCGTGAACAGAAGAGGCATCCCATTCTGAATTTGAACTCGCTCTTGAGCCACGAAACCCTAGAGAGAGAGGGAGAGTTAATGCCTCCTAATTCCTTGGCTCACTTTACCCCTACACAATTTCTCATTTTAAAGCCAATGGAAGCATTAAAATCATCAAAAACACACTCCTTTTTGCACTTTCCATATTTGCACGAAAATTGCAAAAATTGGAAAAATGGTTCTTTTCAACTTTTCTTGATATGTAACTTCATTTTCTTGTTTCCAACCTTATTTCCATGGATTATATATCTTAAAATCAACTTTCTTACATCCCATAAAAATTTTGGCAGCATAACCCCTTAGGGTTTTCCATTCCAAAATTTGCAAAATAACCAAATAACAACCAAACAAAAACCAATAGGATCCTAAGCATGCTTGGAGTTGTTTTCTAGTAACTCTTTCATCTAAATCTCACTCTTTCTTGTTTCTCTCTCTTAAAAACTCAATATTCCAGCAGCCAAAATTCATCATAATCCATGAAATTAAACCACTGAGAGTGGAGAGGAGAGCCTATGGATCAAAATAGAGAAGATTTCATCAAGAAATCCTAAATTACCTTGAACTTTTGAGTGGATTTTGCTTCTTCTTCTTGTTCCCAAGTTGACACCATTTCTCCTCCCTTTTTGACTGCTGGAATGTCGTGCTCGAGGGCTGGAAAATCTAATCTAAAAGTGTGGTAATGAGGTGGCATTTTAATCTAATGGTATAAATTGTTTCTTGCAAAATCGTCATGATCTAATGGTCCTTATTTAGCCACCAAGTTGAACACCTTTTCCTTTCTCATTGGTTGTTGAAAAGTGGTCATTATTGAGGCTAAAAATCTGGTTGGGCTTTGGTTACACTAGCCAAACCAAATCCCATTCGGTTACTTCAACCGATTACAATTTTTACCGGTAAACATAACTTTATTTCAGTAAATTTTTCTCTGCTTTTGTGGAGATATTTTATTCCTCTTTTAATCTCCATAATTCAGTTATTAATATGATGAAATATTTATCCAAAAATATCCCTGAAATTCGTCCAAAAATAACAGGGTACTTTTATACTGTCAAAACTCCTTGAGAACGTGCAATCGGAGGGTAAAATATTTTTAGGGCCTAAAAAATTACTGCATTTCTACTAATACTCTAGCCCTTTTTCTTTTCCCAAAATTCCCTCTAGGTTGTCTAAAATTAATTTTTTAAATAAATTATATTTTTGGGATTTTCGGGTCTTTTTCCTCAATTTCGAGAAAATTGCCTTTATCGTATACTGGGCAATAATTTTATAAAATACTATAAAATTTACTTAAATTTTATATACTCTGGTCTCTGATCTTTGAGAACTCCTTGTACTTTAAATAATTATTTTTCCCTTTTCTACCCTTCAAAATTATACAAACAAAAATCTAGTCCGAATCTGAAAAATCCGGGACCACGGTTATGATCAGCGAGTTGAGTTCTGTCTATTGGGGGCATCTGTAAATTTTGTGTCAACTGTTGACTTTTTGACTTTGTCAAATGACCAAAATGCCCTTCCTTTTTCTCTTATTTATCATTTTGCCCTTACTTTCTCTAATCTTTCATAATTCCCATTTTACCCTTACTTTTAACACTTAAAGACCTTTATGTCCTTGGTCTTTTTGTTAAATGACATATGGGTCCTTTCTAGAAGGTCACCCATCCTCAAATTGCTCCAGGGCAAGCACACTTAACTACGGAGTTCTCATAAAATATCTCCCGCTGAGCTAGGTCTGACTTTGGGTTACCTAACCCATTAGCATCAACTTTTTCTGTGCTTTCTATCTGTGGGCTTTAACTTGACTTCTGGCTACTGGTTTGGCCTTTTTATCCAATGACCAAATTGCCCTTGGTCTTTATACTTAATGACATTTATGTCCTTGGCTTACATTTTAGTAATTTTAAAGCCTTAGGACTAAATTGACCAGGGTCTCTTTGGTCCATTGACATCTTCTATGGCCTTTTCTCATCTCATAACTATCGATTTGACCTCTATTTTCGTTTACAGAAAATGGTTGACATTACATAAATCCTGCCATACGAACTTTGAAATATCATTTTGTTATCATCAAAACAAGGCATCAATGGAAAGGTGGATACAACTTTATTCATTAAGCATTCAAAGTCCAATATGCTAGTTGTGCAAATCTATGTTGATGATATTACCTTCGGTGTAACTAACAATGACCTTTGCTAAGAGTTTGCTAAGATTATACAGGCAGAATTTGAGATGTCAATAATGGGAGAACTCAATTTCTTTCTTGGACTTCAAATCAAGCAAAGAAAGAATTGCATCTTTATTAGTCAAACCAAGTATCTAAAGGAGTATTGAAGAAATTTGAAATAGATCAGTGTAAAAGTGCAGACACTCCTATGAGTTCAACAACACTCCTTGATGCAAAGGAATGATTGTAATATCCATCCTTCCAATCATAAGCCACGGGCAAAAGGGAAGAAGAAAGTTGTGTCAAAATCATCCAAGGCAGAACTTTCAATAGCATCGAAGGGATTCAATACATCCGAGGTATACATACAAGCCTTCCTGACTTTGGACCTAACTTTAAAAGTCATCCACTATGTCCTGCTGTGTATGTGGGTTTAAAGGAATTAGATGGTTTTCGATTCAAAGTCTTAGATTATCTGAACCATTATAAGCCATTAATAGAGATTAATGATAATTTTCCATCCGATATGGTTAGAATTTTCTACAACAACATGTACTCTACTTCTGCAAAGGATGATAAAGGGGAAATCATTTTTTACTCCATGGTCACCAAGATAAAAAAGGGAAGGAGATTTTTATCACCCTTGAGTCCTTGAATGCTTTCTTGGGAACATATGAATATGTAGAAAGTTCGACAAATTCAGTGAGGCGGAAATTCACAATCTTTTGAGACCAGGAGTGTCTTATATTCACTACTGTCATTTGAAACCCCTGTCATGCCCCTACTTTAAAGGATTATTAACTACATCTGTTCTAGATGTTTAGTGAATAAGATTCGAAATTACACTCATTTGGAACATATAGATTACCATAACTTGGCATGGATCAGGAACAAGGTGAAGAGAAACATAGGAGAATTGGTTATGAATGAGATATGAAGGTTTGTCTTCTTCGGTTCAAAGAGGATCACAGTACCATACCCCTGCTTGGTTTCTCATATCTTGAAGCAACTTGAAGTTTGGTACATCTTAGACATAGTTGCAAAGCCAGTGAAGTTTGGAGAGGCTTACTTACACAGAATGAATAGTAATATAGTGGATCCTCATGCAAAACTTAAGAAGAAGAAGAAGAAGAAGAAGAACACATCAACCACGTCAAGAGGACAGGATGAAGCACAGTCTTTAGAACCACCTCAGCCCTCCACTGCATGTTCTTTTTCTCATGCTGCTCTCCAGCAGTTTATGGAGACTGAGTTTAGGAGGATGAGTGAGACCTTCATGTCTGCCTTTCACACTAAGACTTAGAGTTACATCAACAATGTGTTAAAGGCAGCAAGAGACTATTTTGCTAGGAGATCATTGGATGTTGTAGTACTTCTCTGTCTAGGGACCTTATTTCCTTCAGAGATCTTTCTTGGAGCAGTTTACCACTTTACAGAGCACAGAGAGTGGTTTAGATGGCAGAGTAGCAACATTGAGAAGTACATCAGAGACCATCGACTCCTCATGCCTATGCTTCTGCTTCTGCTCAAGCACCTACTCCTCCTGCTTCTCCTGATCCTCCTATTGATGTTGTTCTAGCCATGATTGACTTTTCTTCTTCCATCGTCAATCCTGAGCCCACTTCATAGCCTACTCCTGCACCACCTGTTTCCTCTATGGCTCCTCTCGAGCCCTCTAGACTCCTGATGTCCCTGATTCCTCCTCCCAGTGACCCTTCTTGCTGATAACAAAAAGGGAGTGAGAAATCAGAATCTGTTGTTGGGCATGAGTACTTTTATATTTTCTTTTATGTTGATCTTTGTATTTATCTTTTGATTCTGCTGAATTATATTGAACTTGAATTACGATTGAATAAATTTCATGTTGTGAACTTTATTGGTTAATTAACTTTCAACTTGTGATTTCTTGAGATTTTTAATGATTCCTAATTTATGGTTTTTACATCAACAAAAAGGGGGAGATGTTCATGCCTTGTTTCGATGATAACAAAATAAATGTTTTTATGTTTTAAAAGGAATTATGGAATTCAAAATTGTTTTTGAAAGTTGAAAATGTTTTTTTTAAAGTTATAACTCAATGCTTTCTGAAAATGCTTGAGCAATAAGTTAAAGTATTGCTAGTACTCGAGTGTTGAAACATCATGCTCAAGTATTGTGTTTTTGGAGTTTAATTTTTTTAAGATATGCTATCACTAAATGCTCAAGCATTGATGCAAGTAGTGTCAATACTCGAGCATTGCATCTCAATGCTTGAGCATTATATTTTAAAAATACAGTGCTTTCACTCAGTGCTCAAGCATTTGAAGCAAACTTGGCCAATACTCAAGCATTGGACATCAATGCTCGAGCATTGAGTTCAAAACATGAGTTTCAGAAAACACTATCACAAAATGCTTGAGCAGTGTGTGGTAGCAATGTCAATGATCGAGCACTGGCAGCCAATGCTCGAGCATCGAGCTCCAGGACTGTGCTATCAGATAGTGCTATTAGGTAGTACTCGAGCAAAAGAGGAGAGCATTGCCATTGCTCAATCACAGGACTCAGTGCTCGAGATTGAGAGTCTTTTCTCTATGCTATCAAAGAATGTTTAAGTATAGCCAATGCTCGAGCACTATAATATCCACCCTTTTTCTGTAAATTGAAATAGAGGTCAAACCTATAGCTATGAGATGAGGTAAGGCCCAGAGGAAGAAAGTACAGGAAGAGAGGAAGCAGTTGGTGAGAACCCAAAGGGAAAGATCCCGCGAACCCACAACCAATCTAAAATATATGCACCCCAAGAAAGCTAAACATAGGTCAACGATCCACTGAACCCTTGAACACAGAAGAACAAGGACCCTAAGTGTTAGAAGACACCATAAGGCTGATCAAGCCTTGAGAAGTCTGTTAGTGTAATATCCACCCTTTTCTGTAAGCCAACATAGAGGCCAAATCGATAGTTACACGACAAGATAAGATCCAGAAATAAAAGTACAGAAAAAGGAGTTGTCAGTGGACTTAAAAGACCCTGGTCAAATTAGTCCTAAGACTTTGAGATTTCTAAGAATGTAAGCTAGGGACATAAATGTCATTATGTATAAAGACTAAGGGCAAATGGTCATTGGATAAAAAGGGCTAAACTAGTAATCAAAAGTCAAGTTAAAACCCATGGATAGAAAGTACAGAAAAAGTTGATTACTGTTGGGCCGTAAGTCGTAGAATTAGATTTAGCCTGGTGGATGGAATTCGGTAGGAATAGTAAAGTGTGCTCATCCCAAGAGCAATTCAAGGATGGGTGACCCCCTGGGAAGTTGCCCAAGTGGTCAAAGACCAAAAGATCAAGGGCCAAAAGGTTAAGGGTAAACTGGGAATTTATGAAAAGGTAGACTGTGAAAGGGCATTTTGGTCATTTGACAAAGTCAAAGTCAAACAGTTGACCAAAAATTAGAAAAAATTAACAGATGCCCAAAAGATAGAGTAGAATGCACTGATTACCAGAGATTCAATCGATTGTTGAAATTCGGTCTGGATGAGGAATTATGGAATTTTAAAGATTTGATGATTGAAAATATTTATTTAAGGTATTAGGAGTTCTCTAAGACCAAAAACCAGAGTCTAGAAAAATTCAGGGAATTTTGTAGTATTTTACAAAATTGCCCAAGGTACGATTAAGGCGATTTTTCTGGAAAATGAGGAAAAATGCCCGAAAATATAATTTATTACAAAAATTAATTTGGAACAATTTAGAAGGTATTTTGGGGAAAGATGAAGGGCTAGAATATCAATGAAAAATATAGAAAATTACAAGGCCCTAAAAATGATTTATTTTAAATTGTTCGTTTTCAGGAATTTTAGACAGGATAAAGTAATCCTGTTAAATTTGATTTTAAGGGACAATTTGAGGATGATGATTTGAATATATTCAAGAGGGAATTATGGAGGTTGAATGAGGAAGGAAACATCTTCAGAAAAGTAGAAAAAGATTTACCGCAATAAAGTTATGTTTACCGGTAAAACGTGTAATCAGTAGAAGTTACCGAATGGAATTCGGTCTGGTTGATGTAACCAAACCATAACCAGATTTTTCCCCTCTCCATGTGCAGCAATCATGACAACTTTATGATAACCAATAGAAATCAAGCACATGTGAGAGAGGTGGAAGGATTATATTGCTTAGATTAAGATATTTTGCAAGATTAAATCACAACCATCCATTCTTTTTACATGGGATCAGATTTTTTTCCACTTTCCTTAGCCTTTAAGTCAGCAATAAATGGCAGCCAATGAGAGCCAACAAGGTGTTGAATGTGTTGGTTTAATTTGAGCCATTGGATCAATCCATGAAAATCAAGGGCTAAGATTTAACCAACACATGTTGTAAATATGACAAGGTTGAAGGGCATTTTTGGAAAACGGATTTTGGGGACAGATTTTTAGTCTTCTTCACTCCTGTTTCTGTCCATTTTCATGCTCAAGTCAGCCAAGAAGAGAAGAGAGGCGGTGGAGAAGAGGAAGCAAGAGAAACCACAATATTCAAGCTAAAACTCAAGGTTAGTAGGTGTTTCAGGCTTGAAATCTTCCATAGAACTCATCTAGAGCCTCTAATCTCTCATCTAATCGGTTTAAATTATTGAAGGAGTAGTTTTATTGGCTTTTTTGATGATGGAGGGTTTTTGATAGAAATCAAGAAAAGCAAGAATCACAATCAACAAGTGCCATAAATCAACTCTATGTATGTTTTGCAACATGGTAATGTAAAGTTTGAGTTGATTTGGTGATGAAATGAATTTTTGCAAGAAACCCTTGTTTTGCTGTTGGAACAAAATTAATTATATATGGGAATGGATGTTTTTAAGTTATTATATGGTTAGAAATCGGTGAAGGAATGAGATTATGCATGGTATGCAAAGAAATCATGCAAAAACCCATTTCCTCTTATTTTGGTAAATTTCGTGCAGCTGCAGTAATGAAAGAAAAGAGTTGGACTTTTGATGATTTTGATGCTTCCATTGAGTTTAAAAGGCAAAATTGTGTAGGGCATAAGTAATAGAAAGTTTTGGAAAGCATTAGAAATCATAAGAACAAGTTTCAAAGTGTTAAGAGTCTTGAAAGTGCAAGAAAGGATTTTAGTGCGTTTTTGTGATTTTTTGTATGGATGATGATATGAGAATGATAGATATGCTCTTGAATCATGTTTAGAAAGTTGAAATACCCAAGAGCACATTTGGAAAGTTAATCAAGAGACCTTCAAGTTCAAGAGGAATTAAGAGGACAAGGTAGCAACACTTCTAACTTTGGCATCTACCTTGCATTGATTATATATGTGTGTTAAATGCCATTTTTGTTGTATGAAACTTTGATTGTGTGAAAGCATGATGATTGTTATGCAATGATTGCCTTGGCTTGATGAATACATGATTGATTGTTTTTGTTAAATGGCATACATGTTTTGGTTTAATAATCATGCATGGAGATGTATTATTAGAGTGTTTGCTACTGGGATTTCTTTGAAATCTCACCCTCCCCAACTAACCATTTTAAGTAAAAGCGTAAGTAAGGATAAGAGCAAGGTTTATGGTGATTGAAGATGGCATATTATCATGTTCTTGATTGTGGAAATTTATATATAGTTATGTTTGAGAATTGTTGTAGTTATGTAATTATAAACCTCTACTTGGTTAGTAAGTGGATATATGAAGGCACATGCATGAGTAAGGGTTTAAATGCCGAGATGTTAAGGAATTTATCATGCATTGCAAGAGGATAAAACCTATCTAAAAAGAGGCTTGGCAAATTTTTAAAGAAAAGCTAAAGTCTTAAGTGAAGAGTTCCAAAACCACGAATCTGCCTTGTTTTTGGAATAGCGATGAAAAATAGAAAAGAACTCTGAATGACTTGAAACTTTACCGTCAAATACTACACATTCTAAGATTTGAAATGAGCTAAAGTTTGTTCAATTTGGATGTGTAGATAAGGAGTTATGATTTTCCAAAGTTAAGAGAAAAATCTGGAAAACTGGAAAGTTACCAAATAAACAGTAAATTTCACGGAATAAACTGTATCATATGGGCAAGTTTTGGAACCAATGGGTATTTTTCCCCTGTATAGAACTTCATATGTTTCAAATATAAATTTGAACCACTCAATTTCAATTTTTCTAGAATTAGTTATGATTTTTCAAAGTTGGGCCAGAAATCTGGAAATTGACCAAATGAACAGTAACTCCGTTTTGAAATTCTTATTTTCACTTCTTTGGTCAACTTAAGTTATCCAAGGCCCTTAAGTTATCCATTTATGAAGCAAATGTCTGAATTTTTAAAAGCTAACCAAACATCTAGAATCCGCATTCAAAAATGAGTAACGGAGGAAGTTCCACGCAATTCAGAGACAATGAAAACTTTTCGTACTGTCCGACCAAAGAAGGCCAGAAACGGACGAGAGCCGTTTTTGAAGTACATGCATGAATTTTCAAAAACCTAACCAAACATCTAGAATCCGCATTCAAAAATGAGTAAGGGAGGAAGTGTCCATGCAATTCCAGGACAGTGAAAAATTTTCGTACCTTCCAGCCTAAGAAGGCCACAAAAGGACGAGCGCCGTTTTTGAAGCACATGCATGAATTTTCAAAAACCTAACCAAACATCTAGAATCCGCATTCAAAAATGAGTAAGGGAGGAAGTGTCCACGCAATTCCGGGACAGTGAAAAATTTTCGTACTTTCCGACTAAACAAGGCCAGAAATGGACGAGCGCCGTTTTTGAAGCAAATGGATGAATTTTCAAACACTAAACAAACATCCAGAATCCGAATTCAAAAATCTGTAAGGGGGGAAGTTTCCATGCAATTCCTAGACAGTCCAAAATTTTCGTACTTCCTGACCAAAGAAGGCCACAAGTGGCAAACGCCTTTTTTGAAGTAAATGGATGAATTTTCAAAAACTAACCAAACATCTAGAATCCGCATTCAAAAATGTGTAAGGGAGGAAGTTTTCACGCAATTCTGAGACAGTAAAAAAATTTTGTACTTTCCGACCAAAGAAGGCCAGAAATGGACGAGCGCCGTTTTTGAAACAAATAGGTGAATTTTCAAACACTAAACAAACATCCAGAATCCGAATTCAAAAATCTGTAAGGGGGGAAGTTTCCATGCAATTCCTAGACAGTCCAAAATTTTCGTACTTCCTGACCAAAGAAGGCCACAAGTGGCAAACGCCTTTTTTGAAGCAAATGGATGAATTTTCAAAAACTAACCAAACATCTAGAATCCGCATTCAAAAATGTGTAAGGGAGGAAGTTTCCACGCAATTCTGAGACAATAAAAAAATTTTGTTCTTTCCGACCAAAGAAGGCCAGAAATGGACGAGCGCCGTTTTTGAAACAAATAGATGAATTTTCAAACACTAAACAAACATCCAGAATCTGAATTCAAAAATCTGTAAGGGACGAAGTTTCCATGTAATTCCCAGACAATCCAAAATTTTCGTACTTCCCGACCAAAGAAGGCCATAAGCGGCAAACGCCGTTTTTGAAGCAAATGGATGAATTTTCAAAAACTATCCAAACATCTAGAATTTGCATTCAAAAATGAGTAAGAGAAGAAGTTTCGACGCAATTCCAAGACAGTGAAAATTTTCGTACTTTCCGACCAAAGAAGGCCAGTAACGGACGAGCGCCGTTTTTTGAAGCAATTGGATGAATTTTCAAAAGCTAACCAAACATCTAGAATCCGCATTCAAAAATGTGTAAGGAAAGAATTTTCCACGCAATTCGGAGACAGTAAAAAATTTTCGTACTTTCCGACCAAAGAAGGTCAGAAATGGACAATCGTTGTTTTTTAAGTAATGGATGAATTTTCAAATGCTAACCAAACATCTAGAATTCGCATTCAAAAATTAGTAAGGGAGGAAGTTTCCCCTCAATTCCGGGACAGTGACAAATTTTCGTACTTTCCGACCAAAGAAAGCCAGAAACGGACGAGTGCCGCTTTTGAGGGAAATGGATGAATTTTCAAAAACTAACCAAATATCTGGATTGAACATTCAAAAATGAGTAAGAGAGGAAGCTTCCACGCAATTCCGAGAGAGTGAAAAATTTTCGTACTTTTCGACTAAAGAAGGCTAGAAACGGACAAGCGCCGTTTTTGAAGCAAATGGATGAATTTTCAAAAGCAACCAAACATCTAGAATCTGCATTCAAAAATGAGTAATGGAGGAAGTTTCCATACAATTCCGAAACATTGAAAAATTTTCATACTTTCCGACCAAAGAAGGCCAGAAACGGACGAGCGCCGTTTTTTAAGCTAATGGATGATTTTTCAAAAGTTAACCAAAGAACTAGAATCTACATTAAAAAATGAGTAACGGAGGAAGTTCCACGCAATTCCGAGCCAGTGAAAACATTTCGTACTTTCTGACAAAAGAAGGCCAGAAACGGACGAGCGCAGTTTTTGAAGCAAATGGATGAATTTTCAAAAGCTAACCAAAGATCTAGAATCCGCATTAAAAATGAGTAAGGGACAGAGTTTTCACGCACTTCGGAGACAGTTAAAATTTTTTGTACTTTCCGACCAACGTTTGCCAGAAACGGAACAGCGTCGTTTTTTAGGCAAATGGTTGAATTTTCAAAAGCTAACCAAAGATTGAGAATCCACATTCAAAAATGAGTAAGGGAGGAAGTTTCCACGCAATTCCGGGACAGTGAAAAATTTTCCTACTTTCCGACCAAAGAAGGCCACAAACGGACGAGCGCCGTTTTTGAAGCAAATGGTTGAATTTTCAAAAACTAACTAATCATCTAGAATCAGCATTCAAAAATGTGTAAGGGAGGAAGTTTCCACGCAATTCCGAGACAGTAAAAAATTTTTGTACTTTCCGACCAAAGAGGCCAGAAACGGATGCGCGTCTTTTTTGAGACAAATAGATGAATTTTCAAACACTAAACAAACATCCAGAATCCGCATTCAAAAATCTGTAAGGGAGGAAGTTTCCACGTAATTCCCAGACAGTCCAAAATTTTCGTACTTCCCGACCAAAGAAGGCCACAAGCGGACGAAGGCCATTTTTTGAAGCAAATGGATGAATTTTCTAAAACTATCCAAACATCTAGAATTTGCATTGAAAAATGAGTAAAGGAGGAAGTTTCCACGCAATTCCGAGACAGTGAAAAATTTTCGTACTTTCCGGGAACCAAAGAAGGCCAGAAACAGACGAGCGCTGTTTTTGACGCAATTGGTTGAATTTTCAAAAGCTAACCAAACATCTAGAATCCGTAATCAAAAATTAGTAAGGGAGGAAGTTTCCACGCAATTCTGGGACAATGAAAAATATTTGTACTTTCCGACCAAACAAGGCCAAAAATGGACGGGCACCGTTTTCGAAGCAAATGGATGAATTTTTCAAAGCTAACCAAATATCTAGAATCAACATTAAAAAATAAGTAAGCGAGGAAGTTTTCACGCAATTCCGAGAAAGTGAAATTTTTTCGTACTTTCCAGCCATAGAAGGCCTTAACGGACGAGCACCGTTTTTGAAGTAAATGGATGAATTTTCAAAAATAAACCAAAAAAAATGTGGAATCAACATTCAAAAATGAGTAAGGGAGGAAGTTTCCACGGAATTCCGAGAAAGTGAAAAATATTCGTACTTTTCGGCCAAAGAAGGCATGAAACGAACGAGCCCCATTTTTGAAGGAAATGGACGAATTTTCAAAAGCTAACCAAAGGTCTAGAATCCACATTTAAAAATGAGTAATACAGGAAGTTTCCACGCAACTCCGAGAGAGTTAAAAATTTTCGTACTTTCCGACCAAAGAAGGCAAGAACGCACGGCCGCCTTTTTTTTGAAGCAAATGGGTGAATTTTCAAAAACTGACCACATATCTGTAATCAACAATCAAAAATGAGTAAGAGAGGAAGTTTCCACATAATTCTAAGACAGTGAAAAATTTTCATACTTTCTGGCCATAGAAGGCCAGAAACGGACGAGCGCTATTTTTTGAAGCAATTGGATGAATTTTCAAAAGCTAACCAAACATCTAGAATCCGCATTCAAAAATGTGAAGGGAAAGAAGTTTCCACGCAATTCGGAGAAAGTAAAAAATTTTTGTACTTTCCGACTAAAGAAGGTCAGAAACGGACAAGCGTTGTTTTTTAAGTAATGGTTGAATTTTCAAAAGCTAACCAAACATCTAGAATTTGCATTCAAAAATTAATAAGGGAGGAAGTTTCCCCTCAATTCCGGGACAATGACAAATTTTCGTACTTTCCGACCAAAGAAGGCTAGAAACAGATGAGCGCCGTTTTTGAAGCAAATGGATGAATTTTCAAAAACTAACCAAATATCTGGAATGAACATTCAAAAATGAGTAAGAGAGGAAGTTTCCACGCAATTCCGAGAGAGTGAAAAATTTTCGTACTTTCCGACCAAAGATGGCCAGAAATGGACGCGCGCCATTTTTGAAGCAAATGGATGAATTTTCAAAAGCAACCAAACATCTAGAATTTGCATTCAAAAATGAGTAATGGAGGAAATTTCCATCCAATTCCGAAACAGTGAAAAATTTTCGTACTTTCCGACCAAAGAAGGCCAGAAACGGACGAGCGTTGTTTTTAAGCAAATGGATGAATTTTCAAAAGCTAGCCAAAGATCTAGAATCTGCATTCAAAAATGAGTAACGGAGGAAGTTCCATGCAATTCCAAAACAGTGAAAACATTTCGTAATTTTCGACAAAAGAAGGCCAGAAACGGACGAGCGCCGACGTAAATGGATGAATTTTCAAAAGCTAACAAAAGATCTAGAATCCGCATTAAAAATGTGTAAGGGAGGAAGTTTCCACGCACTTCGGAGACAGAAAAAAATTTTTGTACTTTCCGACCAAAGTATGCCAGAAACAGACCAGCGCCGTTTTTGAGGCAAATGGTTGAATTTTCAAAAGCTAACCAAAGATCTAGAATCCGCATTCAAAAATGAGTAAGGGAGGAAGTTTCCACGCAATTCTGGGACAGTGAAAAATTTCCTACTTTCCGACCAAAGAAGACCACAAACGGACGAGCGCCGTTTTTGAAGTAAATGGATGAATTTTCAAAAACTAACCAATCATATAGAATCCGAATTCAAAAATGTGTAAGGGAGGAAGTTTCCACGCAATTCAGAGACAGTACAAAATTTTTGTACTTTCCGACCAAAGAAGGCCAGAAACGGACGAGCGTCTTTTTTGAAACAAATAGATGAAGTTTTAAACACTAATCAAACAACCAGAATCTGCATTCAAAAATCTGCAAGGGAGGAAGTTTCAACGCAATTCCCAGACAGTCCAAAATTTTCGTACTTCCCGAGCAAAGATGGCCACAAGTGGACGAAGGCCGTTTTTGAAGCAAATGGATGAATTTTCAAAACTATCCAAACATCTAGAATTTGCATTGAAAAATGATAAAGGAGGAAGTTTCCACGCAATTCCGAGACAGTGAAAAATTTTCGTACATTCCGGCCAAAGAAGGCATGAAACGAACGAGTGCCATTTTTGAAGGAAATGGATGAATTTTCAAAAGCTAACCAAAGATCTAGAATCCACATTCAAAAATGAGTAACGGAGGAAGTTCCACGCAATTCCGAGACAGTGAAAAATTTTCATACCTTCTGACCAAAGAAGGCAGAAATGAACAGGCACCGTTTTTTGTGCAGATGGATGAATTTTCAAAAACTAACTAAATATCTAGAATTCGCATTAAAAAATGAGTAACAGACGAAGTTTCAACGGAATTATGAGAAAGTGAAAAATTTTCTTACATTCCGACCAAAGATGGCTAGAAACGAACGGCGCCGTTTTTAGTGCAGATGGATGAATTTCCAAAACTAACCAAATATCTAGAATCAGCATTCAAAAATGCACAAGAGAGGAAGTTTCCACACAATTCTGAAAATATGAGAAATTTTCGTACATTTTGACCAAACATGGCCATAACGAACGGTCGCCGTTTTTCAAAGCAAATGGTTGAATTTTCAAAAACTAACCAAATATCTATAATTCGCATTCAAGAAGGAGAAAGAGAGGAAGTTT
>JANTPZ010146019.1:0-14497 GCA_025593235.1 Vachellia pachyceras | reverse complement strand
AGCTCTGTTTTAGGAATTCCTTCAATCCCATGCTTGCAGCTCCTGGAATTTCCAGTTCTGCATTTTTGTCGCCTACTTGAGAGGTGATAAGGCCATAGAGGGTCCATGCAACCGGGGAAGCCCAGTAGTACCATCTCCACCAAATAGGTATTTGCTGTAACAACATTGGATAACATTTGAGTTAATGTACTGTGCACAAGCCAAAATATATAGTTACAGATTGAAATCACTTACCGTCCTAGGAACGAGGAAGCCAGAGAACAAGCTCCAGAAGTTGACGAAGAAGGACATACAAATGGCAGCAATTTGGAGTCCCGGAGTAAGCGCCACGGTCATCATCCCATACAAGGTGAAGTAGAGGAAACACATGAGCATAAAGTAAAAGAACCAAAAGAACTTACTTACGTCCCATTCGAACCCGATCATGGAGTAAAGCACAAGTGTGTAGATGGCTGTTTGAATTGCATTATAAATTGCCTCTATCGCCACCCGCACAATAAAATTACAAGAGCACATCATTTGATTAAGTGCAAGTACTTGTTAATAGCCGAGATCGATCCAGTTCTGTACACTTCGCCTTTAATTTGTTTATCATTTATATTTACACCTGACTAAATGCATAAGGTAATGCAGAATACATCCCAGCTGCTCTTTCACGGTAGAAGACAGTTCTCTCGACGGCCACAATAGGCTGCACCGCGGAAGCGTTTGTGCATCCAAGGAAAAGCACCGCAGAGTATGTAAAACCCATTCTTAATATCAAATATTAACTTTCTTCTAGTTGTTAATCAAAATAAAATCAATAATTAGTGACTTACTCCAGTCTACTTTGTTGCGCAACTCTAATTCATTATATCTTAAAGTTACCAACATTTGCCGTAAGAAATGGTTTACCAGAATGAGCCCTATAGATGGCAATATACAGCAGTCAACACATAAATAAAAGAGGCGATGTAGAAATATCTTGCAGCCTCATAACTCTCCTCGACTATTCAGCATAAAATCTATCACCTGAAAAAAATGTTAATTTGATATAATGAGACAAAAGTCCTAGTAACCAGCATTTCTACTTAAAAGGCATACGAGCGAGTGTCGATAAGAGATAAAGAACTAATTGTGTACAGGAAAACAATTTTACAAGTAATACCAAATATTTCAAATAACTCACAATCATATGCTTTACATAATACACACATATCAATATTAACATATTCATTATTATTACGATCACCTAGATCAATCGGATCGACATCTACATAACCACATCATCACACATATCTTTCAATTCAAAATCACATGGATTTCAATCTTACATCACAACATTGTATATAACTCAATACACATAGATTTATTCTCTTTCTTCTTTCTGTTTCCCTCTTATTTCTCCCCAGCCTTATTTCCTCTGACTGAACCCATGGGCTAGTACTGTCCCATATAACTGGTAGTACGATTCAACGAGCTCACCGGTAAGTGATATGAACTGGTCAAGTACCACAGAGCACAAGACCGGACCATGGGTTCCCCCTTTCACATCACAGGGGTGTCATAAGCCCTCATCACAATAGGCATAGGATCTTCCGGTAATCAGACTCAGAAATCCTCCAACCTTATTTCCTCTTTGGCATGCCGAATATTCAACCCCTTATTTCCTCTTTAACAAATCTCCCATCAATAACCACATCCTCCTCTCCCAACATCACAATTATCTCTTTATAACATTAAAGCAAATGAACATCCACAATTTATGATAAATATATAATCACGTATTAATAGTCATTGGCATATTTCAATCAATAGTTTGAAACTCAGGTTTTCTATCAAGTCAAGAGAACATTTATCACAACCATTTGCAAACGTTGCCATTATAGCACATTCAATCTTTAACTCTAAACTCCACAATATATTCTCAATATTATTAACACAAAGTTTGTCAAATAATAATTTTTTTCATCACAATCAATTCAAAATCACTCACCAGACATGTCCCAAGTATACATAATAAGTAGAAAGCAGTTACCTCTCATCCAGCAAGGAAATATTATGACTATAGCCATCCCGTGCCCAACACCAATAATTTCTACATTTAGTCTACATAATTATGCATTACCACATATTAGTTTATTTCTTTAATATTTCTCATATATTTTGATTTCATAAAATCCCCAAAATATTTACAACAATATCAAATATCTTAATTTCCTTTAAATCTCTAAATATTATAATTTTATCAAAATTCCAAATTCTATTTATAATAAAACTAAATCGTTAGAAATTCATCATTTCCTTAATTACAATATTTAATCCTTCATAAATTCTTTATTATCTCCAATAATCTTGAATGAAATATCTAACTCAACTTTCGATAACTCAAAATACTATATTCATTAAAAATTTTATACAAAATAAATGTATAAAATACCTCAGATATCAAATAAATAAATCTGACTATATCAAAAAAGATTATTGAATTATATCTATTATTATATAGTATTCTATAAATAAAACTCTAACTATATAAAAATCTAGATACCAGAATATTCTCTAATTAACATGGTATTTCTGTCATTAGATAAAGAAAAATATTTAGAATAATTTTCATGAAGAAACTATATTAAAAATAAATTATTTTACTTACCTAAAATATCTTAAAAGTAGAACCTTTAAGTTTGAAAAACTCCTTTTTAACTTTTTTTTTCCTCTCCCTTCCTCCCTCTTATCTCTCTTTTATCTCTCCTCTCTTGCTCTCTGTTCGTGCGTGTGTTGTGCTGGAAAAGGAGATGGGGAGGGGTATATAAAATACCCTCCCACCGACCCAGCACCAGCCACCTGGTGCTTCTTCAATTTTTTTTAATAATGCTTGACAGATGCGGTGGGAAGAGATTTTCATGGAAAATGGGGAAAATTACAGAAAATTCCCTAAAGTTCTGGAAAATTACAATACCGCCCCATATTTTTATTTATTTTATTATTATTTTTTAACAATTTATTTACTTAATTATTTCTTAAATCTTAATTAAGAAATTTTAGAATATTACAGAGTACATGGCCCCTGAAAGATTCATTAAATCTTGCTGTTTGTGCCCATGTAATTGATAAACTGTTATCATCCAATGGAATACTAGAAGCAAAAGTGAATGAATATAACTTACGTTTTACTGCTTTTACTCCAGAAGATGAGACCAAATAGTATTCCAATCACTGTTGCCATGAGAAATCGAACCGCGTTATACTGAGGATTTCTCCAGTAAGACCAACGCTGTTTCCAAAAGCAAGCTTTGCACTGTGCCAAGAACGGTTGGGAATATTTTGTTTGGAAATGCAAAGTCCTTGGAACCTGGTGGTGGAGTGCTAAGTTCCTTGATAAGTTCTTGATTCCTTCTGGGGAAGGGTACAAAGATAGCGATCGGCTATAGCTAATATGCAGGTCACGTAAACAGGAACATAATAGCAGAACCTTAAAAAAGGGGGGGAAACTTACTGGTAAAGGGAAGAGTTGCATAAATATCTGCAAAATCTATATTTAGTTGCGACTCAATTGCATGAGTGCTGATCTCAAGCATCCATGTAGCTGGATTATAACCATCCCTGATTTTTGGAACCCCAGGGATAGCCTGCAGCAGATTAATATAGCTAGGTCAAACCTCAATCGGTGAAATTATAAAGCAAGAATCTGACGTTTGGAGATTTTTTGAATCACAAATATACAAGATCTTCCGCACTCACTTCAAAATACTCTATGAGCTCATGTGAGTGGTGACCAAGAGGTCCACCATAAATCACTTGTCCACCGTAACTGTGATAAAAATGAGATCAGAATTAAGGGTATGCCAGAGCGGACAAAGACCGACCAAAGAAAAGTCAAATAGAAACTCTATGGTCTATATAGGATTGAGTTAAAATTACCTCGTCAAAGGTTTCAAAAATGTCTATGCTTGGCTGGTGAATTGTACACACTACAGTTCTCCCTGTATCCACTGTATTTCTTACTGGCCGCATTACAATAGCAGCAGCTCTAGCATCAAGGCCAGAAGTTGGCTCGTCCATGAAAATGATCGAAGGGTTAGCAACCAGTTCTACAGCAATAGTCAGCCTTTTCCTTTGATCTGTTGACAAACCATCCACTCCCGAGAGACCCACTAGAGCATCTCTTATCGGATTAAGCTCAATCAATTCCATAATTTCTTCAAGAAACATCTGTTGAGTTAAATCAGGATTCTAATGGGAAAGAACAACAAAACTTGTAAGTTCACCTTTCTCTTTTGCAATGTTATACTTGAAGGAAGACGAAGCCGTGCTGAATATAGTACAGACTCATGGACAGTAACATATGGAGAATGGATGTCATTTTGTTCACAATAACCACTGACTCGAGCAAATGTTGCTTGGTTCTTTGGATAACCTGAGATGCTAATACTCCCTTCAATATACCCACCAGTTTTTCTTCCAGCTAATACATCCATAAGGGTTGTCTTCCCAGCACCACTTAACACCCACAAGTGCTGTTAATATGCCTGGCTTGAAGGCACCACTGACATCTCCTAGGAGTTGAAGTCTATGCTGTTGAATTCCTTGACTTACCAGCAGCCAAAAGAAAACTCAGCAGGTCTCAATGACGAATACAAAATTTAAGTTGTCCAGAATTGTGACGTACTGCAGGCATATCTACATAGTAGTTCACGTGATTGAATGCAAGTGAAAGGGGTTGAAAAGGAAGAACCATTCCTCTTTTTGGTTCTTGATCCGAAACATTGTCAAATCCTTAAGAATTTTTCACAATACCTGTTAATTCAACAGATAGAAATAAAGTGGTAGTTGTCATTGAACTGCCCGAGAACCTTGTGCAACTGAAATTCTCTAAACATCAACCATATGCACTCAAAGTCTCAAACCTTCTGAGGTATGTTGCATGGAGGCTGAATTTTTATCCTTCTCGTCAGCTTCATCCAAGATGACTGCTATTGGATCTCTCAAAGCTGAAATTTTGATTTGACATGAGTATGGTTATTGGTTTACCAACATTGAAAATTCCACCGTGTAAAAACATAGCTTACGATTTAAGTAAGCCAATGCCCCAATGAAGAGAAGGTTGAAGAGAAGAGAAAACCCAAATAAGGCACCAACACATATCCAAACCAGTAATCGTCTGTGAAGTAGCCTCGGGATTGAAGAAGTACTTCCCCAACGGTCGGTGCATCATATCTGGGGTCTGTATTTGGCTGCACAAGATTAAAGCGCTAATAACAATGATATTGTCCTTGCACGTAATTTGGTCAATGCATGTGAGTAATATTGTGCTAGTACTAAAAGACGATGTGATTAAAAAAGGTTGAACTTTAACCTTGCTCCATCTCTTATCAAGAAACCCGTTCATGGCAATAGCATTTTGACCATACATCACGTATCCCCATGTCATCCATGGTTCTATATCATCTGCCGCCATAATGTAAAAACTTGTTTAATTTAAATAAAAAAACGAACACAAAAGAAGAGTTCTTCAATTGAAGAGGTGATCAATGAATTACTTTTGGAAACAATGAAATCTCCTAGCACACAAACTAGTACCAAGGTGAAGGTGCCCAGTGTATTGGCAACAAACTAGCACACAATGAATTACTTTTGGAAACAATGAATCTGATGCAATGGAAGGGTTTAAATATGAGTTGGAAAAAATTGTTGATCCAGAAAAATTATCATTACCAAGCCAAAAAGGAAAAAAATAAACTCATTTTGTTACCGACTAGCCTCAGGAGCTAATCCAATTGTGTAGAATGTAAGGATAATCCATATCCCCGATTCCAAAGCAGAGAGAGGGATCCTGAGAACCCAGATGGGTAACCCAAATGCCCAAGCAGGATAGAACAAGAAATCCCTTTGCTTGTAGAAGACAGGAAGCCTGAAAACAGTCATGGCAAGTTCTGCCATCCCATTAAACATTACATTTATTAGACTGAAAAACAGTTCTCCAAGGAACTTCTGTCCTCCTTGAATGGTGCCCGCTTGCATTTCTGTCCTCACAAACACAGTGAAGGCAATGATAGCCATAATTGTTATTTGTGTTGTCTCGGATATGTAAAGAAAAGAATTTCGTTTCATAAGCAGCCATTCTCTGGACAAGCATGCCTTAAACAGTTCCCGATTAGAAAGACCATACTTTTCCGTCACTAAAGCTGTTGGGTGGGCTTTAGACTTGTCATAAGGAAACTGAAGCTCAGCTGCAAGCTGCTGCCCTATGTGGAAGGAAGTGAAGGATTGTTGCTGATCTTTCTTGGACGTGACTTCTTGTAGGAAATCAGCAGCTCCTTTCCTTTCTGGACATTTGAAGCCCACGTGTTCGAAAAATTCTACGACGTTCTCGCGTGGACCTTGGTAGACAACTTCTCCTTCTGACATTAGGATAATGTCGTCGAAGAGATCGAATGTCTCTGGTACTGGTTGTAAGAGGGAAATGATCATGGTTGTATCCATAATATGCACCATTTGCCTCATGAACTTGCAGTTTTGAAAAGTGGTGGAACTGTCCAGCCCGGTTGATATTTCATCCATAAACATTGCCTTTGCGGGTCCCACCAAGATCTCCCCTGCAATGAATTTTAAAAAAAGCTTTTAGTATATTTACCTGTCGTAGCTCGAAGAAGGGCAGAGCAAGTGTTACCTGTCGTCGCACGCTTATTCTGTCCCCCGGATACTCCTCGTCTCATCTCATCTCCGACCATAATATCAGCACAAATATACAATCCAAGAATCTGTCCAAACTTGACAGAAATCAGCGAGAACAGAGGCAAGAAGAATAAAATAGAGAAAAACAGAGACACAAACCTTGATAACACAATCTGTAAACAAACTAGATTTTTGGCCTGATATTGAAATGGACTTCATAAATGCGTCAATCTCAGGGTCGGGCTTAATTCCCTCTTTCAGCTCTCGTCTTGAAAGCTCCGCCAATATTTCATACCTGGTGCCCACACCTAAACAGCTTCCAGAAAAATCAAATGTTTCTCTAACCGTCATCTCTCCATAGTGAAGATCTTGCTGACTGATATATGCACAGGTTTTTCGAGGATCAAATTCATTTAGCTTGTGACCACAGTAAGTGATACTCCCAGAAGACTGTCGAAAATAAACACCTCGCTTAGTTGTAACTTGTGAGGAAGGGAAAATAATAGAAATTTAACACGCAAGAAAAAAGAAGGAAAACAGAGGGAAAAGATATTGGAATCGAACCTTCAAATCTTGGTCAAGTTTCCCTGCAAGTGCTAGCAGCAATGTTGTTTTGCCTCCCCCGGGGGGGCCGAGAAGCAGGGTCATCCTTAAGTAGGCTTATCAAAGAGCTATCAGTTTCAAATTTCATCAAATAAATTACAGAAGAACTTAATTCTTCAACTTATGTGAGAACGCCATTTTTTTACTCTTTGACTACCTTGAAGGTTTGACTATTCCGCTGACATCTTTCAGAATCTGAATTTATTTCTTCTTGGACGGGGCAAGATGAACAAGTCCCAGAATACTCTAAACGTGCACAATAAAAGAATTAAAAATCATTTAGGATTTTAAAATTCAACAACAATCACAAACAGGGGTCCAATCCAAGGATTGTTCTCAATTAATATCATGAAGTAACTACCTCTATAGCGTTCATAGTAGCATTGAACAGGGTTGGAAGTGCCCTGCTTCCAACATGAACATCTCCCTCCACAGACAAATTCTCATACCGTACTTCAATTTTCGGTGTTTCAATCCCAACCCTGTACAAACACCAGCAGGGCAAGTCCAAATTTCGCAGTGTGTGTGAATCAGTGAGAACAAAAGGAGACAGTAGTTATATATGAACACCTATCAATTCTGTCTCGTAGTCTACGGAGGAGTGCCTCATTATCTTCATCAATCAACTTTACTAGGTTTTCTATGAGAAGCTTCTTCTCCCTTATACCAAGCTTAGTAATATCAACTTCTTCATGGACAACGTTGCCATTATCAAGCACTTGCCTCAGAATGCCTTTTCTTAGCCGCTCAAACGTCGGCAAGCGCTCCACGGCGGCCCACTTGAGGTCTTCCTCGTCATCCTCCTGAGTGTGCCCATCACTCCTGCTAAAAACATCCGGCGGCTGAGTCGTCCACGCATCCCTGAAACTCCCCGATGCCCAACTCCGACTATTGCTGATCGATCGAGCCAGGTCATCCCCCGCAAATGCTGACTCCATGCGTAAATGGATCCGATCAGCATGCAATCACGGACTAAAATGAAGAAAGTATCATAAACTCGTCCCACAGTAATGGGGCATTCAGAATGGTTTATGCAGCTTTATCAGTTAGGAAGAAGGGTGGAAATTTTAGTGGGGGAGAGGATGGCCATATATAAGCGAGAATCTGAGTGAAGGGAATGTTCAACTTTATTTGGCGGTTGTCCACATGATTTGAAACTTGCATTTGTATATTGTTTACGTTTTGCTAAATTCTTTACTTCCTTCTATACCTGACTAATTTGAATGGATTAACAAAATGGCATCAAATGGTTATTTTATAACTTATGCAATCCCAATGAAATTAAAGTGTCAGATGTCACTGAAAAATAATATCACAAGGTTTGATGCTACTTTACTTTTTATATCTTCAACATCATCTATTTTTTTAGTGAACACCCACCACATTACCTTTGAAGGATTATTTTCTGTTTTTCCACACCTGCCTTGATGCTTAAAAATAGCAGTTCATTATTTTTTTACTACCTTTCCACTTTATTCCCGTACTAAAAGTTTCCACCTGCCAATCTAGTTGGCTGCATGCCTCGTATATACATCGCATGCATCGTGTACGTTTGTTAATTTTCCATTTCATTCATTCCTTAAAAAATTGTATCAATTGTATTCATTATTATATGCCTAATATACATATGTGTGTTGTTTAAACATAAATCAATGGTCGCCTTTTGTGTTTTGTTGATCACTTCAAAGTTATGATATGTGTGCGCAGTGGCGGACTCAGGACTCTGATTCAGGGGTGCAAATTATTTTTTAGAAGATAAGTAAGACTTATTCTTAATATCTTTTGAAAAGAATTTGAGCAAAAATTCAATGGATTCAAAATTAGCAAATGGATGGATGCAAAATAAATCACATAATACTAATGTATAACTAATTTTCTGGAAGTCATGGGTGCAGCTGCACCCACTAGCGATCAAATAGGTCCACCCTTGTGTGTGTGTGTTTGCTTATTTATTTATTTTAATTTTAACTCATTAGATGTTTCAATAATTGCAAATAAGATATTGAGGAATTTAAACTGAAATGTATATGAAAGAGAACAAATAGTAAGCAAAGAGAGATATACCACCATGAACATAACAAGAAAAATAAGTTTTATAAAACTATTCAAATTAAAGTATTACTTTATAAATACGATATCGATCAAATCATATGTTTATAAATTGATTAAATGTGTATAAATAATATTAGAAAATTCTCATCATTTCACATGGCCAGGTTGTCGTTTCCATTATAAGAATTTCCTTTTCAGACTAGAATCATGATTTGGTGTTCTAGAATCTCTGCCTTTGACACCTATATTTTTTTTTATAGATTGTGTGTGTGGATGGGTGATCTTTCTAAAATGGCATGTTAATCTTACATTATAGCTAATCATCATTTAATGTTTACTCATTCAGAGAGGTTCTGCCAGCCTTTGCTTCTTATACTTTCTGCAATCTCCTGCCATATTCGATAGAATACATGGCGACTACATATAGCCATTATTAATTTGTTACTGTATTATCGAGAACGGTTATATAAAATTATTTTAATTGGTATTCTTTTGCATTGGCGAGGATTTGATTCTGACAACAGTATGCTCTTTAAAACAAAACTTTCGAATTTATGTTACCCACTTGTAATTAAAGTTACTTTTTTTTTTTGTATTTATGTTGTTTTTAAGTCTGATATTGTTCCTTTTCAATTCCATGTCACCTAATCTTTGTTCCAATTGTGAAGAAATCGATCCACATTCAATCTATAATATAAGTCAATTTTGTGTGTGTTTGGGAAGTCGTTGGGAGAAATGAGTTACGGCTTCTGATGTGATTTTATGGATTTCAAAATGGTTTTTATGGATTTCGATATGGTTTTTCATTTCAAGATTATTTTATATTGACTTACGTGCACCGTCAAAGAAAATGAGTTCCCAAATAAACATAAATACGCATACACCCATAGTGTGAATAGATAGGAAGACATTGATAATGTGGTCCATGCATGCCTACAAGAGTTTGAGAAAAACTTTACTTCTACCAGTTCAGATCATTCATCTATGTCAACTACAAAGTCTATCAGATATTAAAAGATGCAGTTCATTATTTATCATGTTTTATCCCCATTATAGCCATTACAGAGTATAAGGATTGCAAACAACACACAGCTAAAAGACACGAATCAGTTCTAAGAAATCCATCGAAGTTTTATACACCAGAAAGAAGCCAATCAGTCACCACTTGCACAGCCCTTACAGCCGCAATGAACACACTCCACAACCTTCTCCTCCCTGAGGTTACTGGGCACTCGACAAACGTAAGTAGTTCCAAAGTTGTAATCCCGTGGTTGCATGCACCTCAAGCAGCACAGACGCTCATAACCAGGCTGCAATATAGACAACAATCAAATGAATTTAAGGCTTCAAATGGAATTCCCAAACGAGACAGCAAGGTTACGTTCACCATTATCATAATATTTAGAGAAGATAAGCTGAAAATAGTATGAATAAGATAAAATGGATTATTTAATTTCTTCTCTGTATGCTTTCACTAATCAACACCAGAAATATGATAAAGCTAAACTTGTTTTCCGAAAGCATCACCGAAGCACAGCACTCGATACAATGGAGCTCCATACAAATCCAAAGCAAATTTATTTGCAACAACTATGTAGATAAGGAATGGCATTTATAAGGATTGAACTAAGAGAACACATTATGAGAGTTACCTTCTTCCATTTTACAATTAGATTGCGGTCAGCATATCCTTGTTCTATACAGAATTCATACAGTTCCTGAGAAATTTCCTTCCTGCGGTAGAGGTCAAATATGTAGCGGCTTGTCTTTATTTTAGGCATTTTATTCAAATATCTGTCAAATGAAAACATGAAATTAGAGGATCGGTTGCCTTTTTTTTTCAGGAAATCAGCAATGTAATGTAAACACCAGTTAATAAGTAAATAATGCAAATATTAGAAAAGGATCAACTTCAATTCTTCACATAAAAATTGTCATAGGGAAAGAGAAATAGATATTTTACTTAACACATATTAAATAACCATAGGCATTACAGAGAAACAAGTAATTTTAAAAAACACCATAAGCTTAAAAAGAGCAAACAAAAAATTAAAGAAAGACAAAAAGATGGTAGAAGGAGAAAGAACCAACCATAAACTGGAGAATTGACGAAAGAAGACGAATGAAAGGGAACCCACCTGCTACAATTTAAAGCGCAACGTTCTATTGGCGGTTCTTTTACTCCTTACATATATCTAATTAAAACTACAATAAATATATAACTTTAAGCAGGTGTGTATGATGAGTATGTCATTGTTACTTGAAATTTAAACCGTTTACCTCATAAACATTAGCTACATATGATGTGCATATAATAAAAGTTATAAGTTAATTTAAATTTTTTTTACTTATAAGGTGTTTATATCATATCTATAATCAAATTCACTTTCTCTTTTATATTTAACCAGATATGTAATCCTCTAAACAAAGTTAACCGTACAATACAATCAAATTATAATCCCTTACCATTTGTAATCATAAATAAACTTGGCTCTGATACCACATTGTAATCCCCTCCTAAACAAATTTAACTACATAATATATGCACGGTTAATTATGTAATTCGTGATTCCTTCTTATACAATTTGCAATCTTTTCTGATACCATTTGTAATCCTCACTGATACCATTTGTAATTCCAAATAAACCTAACTCTGATACCAATTTGTAACTCCCACAAAATATCAAACAACCAAACAAAATTAATTATTAAATCCTTAAGGTCTATGGCACAAAAGCTATAGGTGAGACACTTGGCTCACAAACAATTCACAATATCACATTATCGCAATGACTCAAGGCACAAATCGCCACCAAAAGTCACAAAAATTGACCATAACCAAACTTTACAGTAAATTGTTGTGATTAGAATGTACAAGCAGTAGAAGAAACGATTACAATATAAAATTTTCTAGCCCCATGTATAGATTTGCCAAAGACGTTTAGATCAAGAAGATAGTGTAATACATTTTCGGTTCTTGAATTCACGGTTTCTTTTGCGTTTAAATATTTTTCAATTCTCAATGCCTACAACCTTTTTGAACTTTGAACACAATCTCAAGGAGCCGATACTTCTGATCATTTCCCTCTACTTGCATCTACATGAACAATTTTCAACAATGGTAGTGTTTTAGCGCTTATTCTGACGTCTCACTCTCTCTTTAGTGTTTCCATGGCTTACAATCAAATTCGAATTGTGTATCTATCTTACTCGTGAGTCCTCATTTTTATAAAGCATCATAATCTAAGATTAATCTTGAAAATTCCAATAAAGATATAAAGATATTTAATATTAATCTTGAAAATATAAATATCAAAAGATATTCAAGATTAATCATGAAATTCGAATTCCTAAAGATATTCAATATCAATCTTGAAAATCTTAATTTCAAAAAGGATATTCTACATTAATTTTAAAATTCGAAATTTAAAAGATATTTAAGATTAATTTTCATTAATCTTGAAATTTAAATTTTAAAATTCAAAACAAAAAATTCGAATTTTGTAATTCTAATTTGAACTTAAAAATTATTTACCTAACCATTTACATTTTCACTAAAATCAATTTCATCGAACCTCAAGTTATTTGCAAAAGCAATAAACCAGAACAAAATTAATGAGTTCTACCGCTGCACTATTTGTTATTCTTCAAATCAATTAAATATATTTGGTCAACCAAAGAATAAAGTTGTTTCTTTCCCAGTATTCAAAATCATCACAAACCCTTTTTAATAATTATTTTCTCTGTAAACGTGATATACAGACGAAAAGAGCCACAAGAAGGAACAAAAAGAGAAAGTGAAGAAAGGGAAGTGAGCCCTGCAAGCAAGCATCTAATCAATACAACCAATCATACATAAAGAAGACTGCAATTTACACATCCGTTGTTCATAACTCCATATCAGGGTAGTTCATATGTATTTTTTATCAGTTTTAATTATAATGTTTTCATGACACCTTAAAAATAAATTTGTATTCTTCATCTTTTAAATTAAAAAAATTATCTTCCTGGTTTATTTTCTCTTTTATTTAATTTCCAGACAAAATTATCCCCCACCACCCATAGACAGCCTTTTTCATGACTTCCATCTTCTGAAAAAACACTCGATTGCATATGCACATGATTAATAGTCTGGGTTAGAAGAAGGCTACGAGATTTCGTTTGGTAATACGGTAGAGAAGTACTTTTACATAAGTCGAGGTAAATATGTAAAGGAGATTATCTCATTTTGAAGAAAAACACTATTAAACATACTTTTAAACGAGAGTTAAATGTTTTCAAACAACTTCACGTGACTACCAATGGAACTCACCCTTTATTTCTCAGACATGCATCAGGAAGAGAATCCAAACCATTTACGACTGTATAACCAACAAGTTATGACTCAGAACTCTGATGATTGGTGACAAGAAGATCCTCTTTTTAGTGGCAATGGTCATAAGTGCCTGGGTTCCACTTCAGGAATTACGGTACGTAGATGGGGACGCTGGATGCTCTGTGCCAAAAAATTTCGATAAATGTGAGCCATGCCAGAGTACCAAACGACACTCGATTTTATTCATTTCCTCTCATGGCCACACCGTCTCCGTTCAGCTTCGAACCAAACAAACTGAAAAGACAAATCATTCAGCAACGTTCTCCAAGATATCTCAATTACCGTATTTGCCAGGCCAGCTAATGGAGGTACTTGCGCCCCATAGCCAGTGTCGGCATCACGAGCTTCTCACTTATTCTCTTCCCAGTTCCCATCTTCTAAGGTCTTGATAGGCCCAGTGTTTAAAATTACTGCCTATGCAAACTCGCCAGGCCAAAATTCTAGTTTAAGGCATTTTATCATTTCAAAACAAGCCAAAATGTTATCCCTTCCCCCACACTTAAACAACACATTGCCCTCAATGTATAGAAAATGACCTAAAGCTCAAAACATACATAGGGGTTTGTTTATTCTACAACTAAACTAAACTACGCTACTTCTACTTCTACTTCTACTGGGATGCCCTTCCCCCACACTTATCTCAAACAATCAGTCAAACATGTATAATCATCAATCTAATCATACTGAAAGTTTAAAGAGAGTAAAAGGAGAAGAGACAACCTGGCCTCAAGGAGGCTTTGACGATGAATCATGGTAGAACTTCAGGAGGTGTCCATTGACTTGAAACTCCTTTCCGTTGGTCTCATCAAG
>JANTPZ010146015.1:0-11992 GCA_025593235.1 Vachellia pachyceras | reverse complement strand
TTCTTCATAGCTCCAAGGTTTGTTCGATTTCTTGTCTTTTCCTTGTTGAAATGCTACTGTGATATCTAAATTGCTGCTGAAAGATTTTTCGTTCTTTTTCTTGTAATGCAACTGTTGTGGCTTTTAAATCTGAAGCCTTATACCTTGAATAGTATTCAAGAGTTGGGATTTAGAGAGAGACCTGTTCCTCTCAAGTTTTGCTGAAACAGGAGAAAAAAAGCTCTGCCCTCGTCAGAGATCAACCCTCCAAAAGCTAAATCGTGAAACATAGAGAAAGACTAGATACTTGAAACGGATTAACTTCATACCTGATTTAGGATCTAAGGTGGGAGAGTCCCTTCCTGCCATTAGAGAACCAATATTTTTCTTGATACAGGGAAGAGACATCAGATTCGTTTCCTTTAGTTAGTTCTTATCCTATAGAAATAGAATATTTAATTCATGAGGAAAGGATCCGGTGGGCCCAATGCAAATTATAAAATTTTATTATAGTCTTGGTCTTCAACAAACTTGGATGTCGAAGATCCTGGAAGGATATGGGGCCTCCGTCATTGATTGTGCAGCAGTACAGGCACCAAGGCTTCATAATTCAGGCAGCCCACAGATATACATAAAGCGGCAATACCATCCGCAGTTTTTTTTTGGGTGAAAATAGTAATACCATCAGTGGTTTTCCCGACTAAAGTTTTGAGAATTTCTTTCTCGTACTATCTTAAATACTATAATGCCACTTGTTACGACTTTCCTTTTAAGTAAATCTCCTCCTCACCATCGCGGTATACAACTATACATATATAATTTAGAAAAAGTCATACTGTTTATAATTTTTTTCCTCTATGACTTAAATTAGATTACATGTACTATTTTTCTTGTTAGACTAAGAGAATTTAAACTCCTGATTTCTACTTGAATCTTAAGTCATTCTTATCGGTTGAGTAATTGTGCCAGCAAAAACTTATTATTTAAAATTTGATGGGTTAAAATCAAAATAAAGATAAGTTAAAGTATGAAAATTGTAGCAACCTATACAGATGAATGATTGTCTAAATAGTACCCAAAAAAAATAGATTACGATGAAAGTTGTGTACAATGTATTCTAAATGTAGGTAATACTTTCTTTAGATTTAATCTCCCTTCACCTATTCTTATATTACAATGTGTAAGTTAAATTAATCGGCGAATTGTTAGAATGATACAATGAAGATCATTACGTATAGATTATACTCATAAATCACAACACTCAAATTAAGACAACAATAACTTTTACAAAATGAAAATTTGATTTTAATTATCAGTGATTTTTATCTTGTATGTGTCTAAATGGAGTGATGTGAGGAGCATATATAGAGGATGGAAGGATTTTTTGAAGTGCTAGCTTTTGAAATAATACTATTTCAATAAATAGTCAATAAAAGTAACAATCATATGTTATATTTGAATCAATATAATTTAATAATTAATAGTTATATTCATAAAATCTATGGTGGGAGTTTTGAAATTTGAATGAGTTTGTTATGAACAGTAACAAGGTTCATAAGATATATTGATTCCAATAGAGTGATATGAGGGTATACACAGAGCCTGTGGAAATGCCATGAACTAATATATTTTGGAGTAAGCTCATTGCAATAAAAAGTTACTACAATACCATTTTAATAAAAGTACCAACTATATGTTAGATTCATGAATCTTATAGATTGATTCATGAGTCAATATAATTAAATAATTAATATTTATTTAAAATAAATTTTTCATAAAATATATTTTTTTTGACCAATAACTATTCATAAAACATTATACCTTTATAGTATGCAGTAAGATATACCTTTAGAGTTATAACTCTATACATAATCATTCACGTAAATTCTTTATTTTATAAAAATATAACATTTGAAAATCACACGTGTTCGTTTTAAAAATATTTCAAAGGTAGCATTCCTTATTTAATGTCATTATTGATTGGTTCTCAAGGAGAAACGTGAGAGACTGGGCATGATGTGGTTGGATACATGGGATCAAGTCAACCATTTGAAATCAAATAGCTGTGAACATTAGTCAACCTTCAAATCAATCAAGCCTCCTCTCTCTATAAATACTGACACCCCATATCCATGCCAATCCACAAATATCAAAACCAAGTCGCTTTCGTCATATCAATCTAACAACACAAACACAGACTTCGATATCAGAAAGCCATACATAGCCATATCCAAAGCTTAAACCCTAAAAGGGACTCTGAATCAACCGTTCATTCATGGAAGTGCTTGTTCATCATCGTCATCATCAACACGAAGCTGCTCCAACTTCTTCGCCTTACAATAAGGAGGGCTTCAGCATTCCCTACCTTGCCACAGAGAGGGACGACGAGACGAGGGTGATTCAGATCCATCCATACCCAACACAAGAAAAGAAGACAGTGTTCAAACTCTGCAAGATTCATTGGATCAGGCATCGAGGTCGCCGTTCCATTCCCTTCATCACCTCCCTTGCACGCAAGCTTGCTCGTTTTAAAGTTCGGTTGGTCGTTGCACAAGACCCTCCAAACGACAACCGTTAACCAAGCACTCCCTTTGTCGTTTGCTTCATCCACATGCTAGCCCCCTGCGCCTGTAATTGTGTATATATATATATATATAACATCCCATGGCCCCTTCAGTTCCAAACAGTGAATGAATTACGTTCTCGTTTTCTTTTCATAACGTTGATTATATTTCTTGTAATATTACTCTCATATACTTCTATTCATTCGAAATCAGGGCATGGCTATCGTTTTTAACCTTTGACATATGCGTACACTGTAATATGCAAGTGGTTTTACAATTGATTTGAACAATAAAGTTATGAGAAAATTAATGGTCCAGTTCTATAGTTCCACGGACAGATTTTCCTTTTTGGATGGTCATTATAGTTTCATCTATTTTTTTGTATAAAAAAAATAGTTTCATCTATTTTAATCAAATTCTTATATTCTTCCTTTTTTTCCTGTCAATCACCTGAAACTACAAGCGCCTTGTTAAGATCATGTGAAACTATAAATAATAATCAGTACCATATACATGTTTTCTTTTTCCTTGGCCCAAAAAAATCAATATTTGCAGTATTTTAACGGTCAAGATGTAAAAGCGGTATCATATACATTAATACATAACAAGATATTGAAAAATAATTCCTCTTATACTTAATATAAAATATAGTTTGTGGTACATACGGGAGGTGGTAAATAATAAGCATAAAGAATCAGCAAAATTGATTAAGCATAATTAATTCTCCTCTCTTTGGAATCCATCTTCGTTGTCTGAAAGCAAGCAATCTGAACCTAGGTTTCATCTTCGCCGTCTGAAAGCAAGCAATCTTGTATTTGTTCCCTGAAAACGAGAATATTACCAACATCATGATCTGACAGCAGAAACTTAGTTTACTAAAAAGATCATAACCACGATTAGAGGATATACTTGTCGTGAGTTGTGATCCGACAGCAGAGAACCACAAGAGAAATTATGCAAACTATATTAAAGAATGAGTCACCCTGTCAATTACTTGCGAAAATTAAAGCTCACTGTGGATTTTTTAGACATAACTGACAAAAACTTCAAGTGAGCGCAAATTTCTATATGATATGGCAAGATTTTAACATTTTGTATTTAATTTGGAAACTTTACTTCCAATTCAAAGATTACAATCAGTCATGGTAATCGAAATGATCCACTCTATCTGAGATATATCAGCCAACAACCACAAACAGATCACAAGAGAATTCCCGGTAGTCAATATTTTCTTTTGCCATCATCCAATTCCTTCAATTTCAAATACCAGTAAATATTGGGTAATGAGAATGCAGATTCTTATACGTGCCCTAATTAATCTAGAGACGTCCAGAAGATCCATAGTCTAAGTGGATCACCGAACTCAAATTGTTTTAACAGCATTGCAGACTACTAATACTCACCTTAGGGAACTCAAATTCCTGTTTACTTGATTTGATCGTGCAACCACTGCTTGAGGTAAAAACGTATAAAATTGCTCCAACGACGTAGTATCTCTTGGAAGTATCTGAAAGCGACAACTTGCACAGCAGGAAGTGCCAAAAATATCGCTACTTCTGCAGTTCTCAAGATTGCTTAAATCAACAGTCTCAGATTTGTCAAGAGGGCTATTGCAGAGATAACAAAATGACTCTGAGGAAACAGTTTCATTGGACTTGAGATTGTATCTCTTCTGGCGTCTTTGGGTTGCCAAAGGAGCTTTACCATCAACAATCTCAGGAATCCTGTTGAAATGGAATGGAATGAGTTTTCCGGCTGTTCTTACAATAGTGCTCTCTCGAGATGGGTTTTCATCCTGCAAACCTATTTTCTGTTAATGACTTGCTTATTAAATTCAAAAAGAAATAAATGCAACTGAAAAGGCAGGTATAGTGGCAAGCATAAGCATGCTACTACATTCCAAAACTAACAAGGAATTGCTAAAAATTTCATAAAAAGCATTCCAAGAAGAGTTTAAACTAAAAAAGGCTAGCATTGAGCAGCATAACCACCGCTAACAAATAATCTTTTCAATCCTGAAGCAGAGAATGTGTTCTTAATATAACTTCAATTTCAGCGCTGCAATAAGTTATTTCCCAAAAGAATTATACTCAAAAGACCTATGTACTCATCTGTCCATTAAGGAAAGGGCAGAAAACAACAACTCATACCTGCAAAAGTTGCACAAAGGATGAGACCAAGCCGTTAATGCCAGAGTGAGGACTAGTAGACAAAACCAAGGTCTTTAGACTGCTCTGCCAATAATCAGGCACATTAATTAAGAGATGTATAATTTTTTTAGGAAAACATGTTCATATGGACACAATATGCCTGACACAATGTGGATTTTTAGAAATGCTTGAGGAAAATGAAATTAAAAGAAACCTTCTTTTAAAAAAAGAAAGAAAAAAAGAAAGATTTAAAATGTAAAAGGCGTAGCCATATAACTACAAACCCGTCAAGTTGGCAAAGCATGTTGATCTCTTGGGCGAAACAATCACGAAGAGGAAGGACAACAGGGACTTCCCACCTCGCATCAACATACTGCACATCTGCAGGTAAGGAATATCCTTGGCCCTGTCAAAACATATATAGTTCAAGAATGCTAGCTGAAAGTCCTCTTTGTTTGGAATGAAAATGGGCAAACATGGATGAGAGTAAGGATTGCTATCAAACGCAAGCAATTTGGTAGAGTGCATAACAATTAATCGCGAGTAACTATTTGCTGGAGCTAATGACATTTGAAAAGGCATGACCAAGACTTCATGATTTACAACCTTACAAGGACTTCAATTTTTCAACTTAGTCAAAATTCAACAACACACCTTCACAGTGGCTGAAATAACGTGGCGAGCAATTCTTGAAATGCAAGAACCTAATACAAGTCTGTTGTATCCAAATTCTGATGCAACCTAGATAATGATAACAAAAATTCAAATGGACAAACTTTCCAATAGATGTAAGCTTGAGGCTAAAATGAGTTTTGAGATTCGGATCGCCAACCTTTTGCAGGGCCAACATGCGAAGATAAAGCAATACATCTTCCTTTCCAGTTGAATCACTTACACCGTTGAACAGTTTGATTAACTTGTCCCTTCTATCACTACCACGAGACTCCGAAGAGTAAACGGCCTCAATTGGCACAACATGCAACTCTTTTGTTGGCGGAGCTAGACTTGCCACAATCGAACTGATATCTTTGACTGCCATCTCTAACTCATTAGAAGGAATTGGAGAAACCGAACTTTCGTCAATAAATACAACTCCCACACCAAATACCGGCAATGATCTATCTCTACTTGCATCAAAGTTCTTTAGGGCTCTATGTTGCATGTCGTGAACAAACTGTAGCGCTACCCTGAAAAGCATGCATTTATTTATTATGAGTGAGTGATCAATAGTTCACTCAACTGCAACTCCACTCACACAGAAAAAGAAAAGAGAAGTTACAGCATATGGAAGGGAAGTAGAGACCTAGAAGAAGGGCCGCCAGAGAATGCAACGAGAACCCTATCCGTCGGAGTAATCATGGCGTTCGAAGTGACGGCGAATCTAAACTTGCCAAACAAATTGTTCCTGAAGCAATCAGCGCAAAACCGACCATCATCAACACCACCGTAACCGGAAATCGCCTCATTGACCTTACACTTGATGCAGAGAGTACTGGCGATTGGATCGACCTCTGCAGCGCCCAACTTGGTCGTCCGCTCAGCTGACTGGGCGCATGAGGCTACTTCTTCTTCTTTGTAGCAGTTGGAATTGCATCCCGAGCCATTGCACGCCATGATCGGTTATGCCCTTTTGTTTAGGGTTTGGTGAAGGTGATTGGGTTCTAGACGCTCGTCGGCCTTCACCGTTCCGGGACAGGATGGATTTTTTGCAACTCGACCGGTACGATTCGGGAGAACCGACCCGCAAATTTATGGGGGGGAAATTATAAAAATGTAAATTACCTATGAAATTCAATGATCTTTTATGCATAAGATCCAATTTTCGTATCTATCTATTTATACAAATAAACAAACAAATCCAAATAAATAATTGTCTACGGTTTCGATGCGTCAAGCTCCCATCCCTCAGTGAACATATGCAAGTTCCATTTTTCAAAGATTAGCAATTTCATCAAATTAGTTAAAAAAGATTGGCTTCTCCTGAAAAAAAAAATCTCACATTTAGAGTGTTAGATTTAATGAAAGGAATTAATCCCTTCCAACCCATGAACAATACTCAAATTTACACTAAAAGAAATATGAACAATACTCAAATTTACACCAAAAGAAATGTAAACATTTAATATCATTCTTTTCACGGAATTAAATCTTTACTTTAGGGGATAATAAGTTACAAGCATGCCAATGTATTTCCGTTACTGTGAAATCTATAAGAGTTAACAATGGGGTTACCATTATTATCTTTTTGTTGTGATGAAACTTATATGTGTTCCTATAAAAATAAATTTTAAAAGGTAAGGATTATTTGTAATCCACAATTTTTTTATTATAAAAATAGTTGCCTTTGAAATTCACTAGAGATCTAGTTTCGATAGTGTACAGATTTTTCAAGTAAGGTATCTTTCATGGCATTTCCTAACCATTCTAACCACATTAGGAATTCAATTTGTAAACTTCCACACTAACTTTTATAATACAGCGGAAATCCTAAACCCAACGGATAATGTCATATTTCTTTTGATACACAAGATCTTTCATAGAAGGCAAATATAGAGCATAATAAAATTTCATGAGAAACTAAGAATGATCATATTGAAAGATAAAACTTTCAGAAAAAAGGAAAGAGTTTAGAAGGAACTCATATTGATATTCATAGAGAAAATATGATAAATGAAGTTCTGATGGTCCCTAATGACTATGGGAGTATCCTTATTTATGCAAACTATAATATAAGATGACAACACTTAATAATACACCTACTTGCACAAGTAAAGGCACTCTGATGGACAAACATTGATTAAAGTTAAAGTAGAAGTAAAGCAGTCCGTGATGATGAACGGTTTCATCACATGATGTTGACATGTTAAATTACAAACTGTTGACGCTTTAGGATACAAACGACTTTTACACATAAGCATCGGTACTATTATTTACAGCAGACAAGGGGAATCTCAGTCCTTGAAGATAAGCTCATGGTCTAGACCCATGTTGTTGTGGTCTGAGTAGGATTCGCGGGCTAACCCGCACGGGTTGAAGGGTTGGGCGTGCCAGCCCTCCAACCCTCTTCCCTGGTGGTGCCCGCCAGCCCGCCAACCCGTCAAAATATTTTTTTATTTTATTTTTTTATAAAAATAATTTTTTTCTATTTTTTACCCAATTTTTTATAAGACTGCATATTTTTATGATTTTCTTTCCAATCTTATCAATAAGTGTTTACTAATTTCCTAAAAATAGAATTTAATATTACTTTTTCCTTTGTAAAAAATATTGGGACTGAAAAAAACAAAAAAACATATAAAATAATTTTTTAAAAAAAATAAAAAAAAAGAGCGAGTTAAGCGGGCTGGCTAGGCAACCCGGGGCTCACCTTGGTGGGCTGGCTTTTGCCAGCCTGAACCCGCTAATTTTGGCGGGCTGCGGGGTTGGGCTCGCACCCATCCCTAGGTCTGAGTCTGAATCATACATTTTATGCCAATTGCTACTTGGTTCATTAATGTTGTCTTGTAGTTATCATCATCTGAGTCTGCAGGTGAGTCAAGTTGATAAGGATTTTGGGAGTCTTGAAACTCTGAGCCAAGATAAGGGTTTTGGGATTGTTGGATATGGATGCTTTGCATAGGAAATTATTCTAGAATTCTTCTATGGTAGAACTGGAGGCGAGATCAGTGATATCTTCTTTAGGAGATCCTAGAGGGAATATATCTAAGGGATGTCCTTTAGTTTCTGTGTCATCAAGTGGTTTATTATATTCAATCAGACAAGAACCCAATGGTTCCATAATTTTGCTTTCATACTTAGGCCAAAACGGTGAAGTACTGCAGAACTTAATCCTGTTGATGAGAGTGACCTGCCCTGCGATGCCAATAGAACTGGAGGAGTATTCTATAGGGAGGTTTTGGCTGAGGAGAACTGGATCTGCAACCTGGTGACGCGAGAGGCTAGACGAAGGCACAGAGAGAGCGTTCATTATAGATGAACCCATATGATTCAGCACTCTGCATCTTCCCATCTTAACAAGGCTGGTGTCCAGGTCATGTGTGCAAACTTGGTTTAGGTGAAAATACATATAGTGTTATGGCTTTGATTTGAACGAAAAGTGGAGACAAATTAAACCTTGCCGAAATGCTTGGTGTCTAAGAGTGCGATTTCCTGGTACTGGCTGATCCCTTTATGAAGGAAGCTGTTAAGATTGATGAGACAGCAAGGAATATTCAATATATAGGTAGATAGGGATTAAGGAAGAAGCCAATAAACAAAAGGGATATATGGAGAAGAACCTATTGGGAGCAAGGGATCATTAGAATTGATGAATTTTTTTTCCCATTTTCACAGGGTAAACGGCCGGGCACGGGTACACTGTGAGTGAACCCATGCCTTGTCCCATGTAATCAACACCCCGTCCGTTTTAAATCCACCCGTCATATGTTCAAATAGGTTTTTTTCTATGGGTCATGATGGATTCATGGATCCGAGTTATTTTGCTCACCCTGCTAGCTCTAATATAATACGGTTTTTGACTTTGGAAGATTCAAACGAATCATGATCAATTTTGAATAATTGTGGATGGTCAATTTAAATGACAATGAACATTCGGAACAGCAAATCTGAAATTCAACTGGTTGGAAACGGTCAATTGAACTCGTCTGATATGACCATTGATTTGATTAATTCAAATAGAAAAGATTATTCGTTCACTGTATATGTGCGTGTGTGTATGAAAATGAGAGATCACTAGATAGGAAAAGACAGGTTGGATAGAAAGATAGGGATGATAAGCAAGAATAATGCCATAATTACAAGGTTACCTCCACACGGAACAACAATTCATGGATTAAGAAATCAGTAATCATATGAAATTACTACTGTACATTAATTAAAATACCCACATTCAACTCCTCATTCAAGGAAGAGAGAAATCAAATTAATCAATGAAAATAGACTATAGGTGAGGAAAACGGTGAAAAAGGATTGAGATAATTATTAATAATTAATTCAGAGTATAGCTAATAGAAAAAAGTAACTTCTACCACTAATATAAACAAATCACGAATGATCACATCGACAATGCAATGCACAAAAAATGTCTAATTTACTGCTCATCCTCAAAAATCTTAGGTGAAAAGAGTATATTTGAAAAGAAAAAAAATATGGAAGATTCAACAATTGGAAGCCAAGGAATCAAAGTAAAAAGGTCTACATAAATACATAAACTAAAATTCAAAACAAGACACGTACAGTTCCTGGAATTTTGGCCATACAATTTTTGCCCCTTTTCCATTATTGATTTAAGAAGCAGCAATCCCTTAAATGTGCTCAATCTCACCATTCCCCTGAGATAACCTAATCACTTAGAACATGTTTATATTAGCGGTAGATACTACTTTTCTAATGTAATTTACAATCTACGGGGTAAGTGAAAAGAGTTTTATTTTAACTTACATGAACATATTTTTGTAACACTAAAGCTAACACGGCCTTAATGAGTTTGTCAACACCAAAAGACACATAAAGTTCCTGGAAGTACTATATGGTTTCAAAAACAGAAGGAAGCTAACTAATTCCAGCTTAAACTTTCCATCACACATATTTATATTCAAACCAATTAGCTATATGACACAGACGAAGAGACTGAATATTTAACCAAGTATGAATAATTTATTTACAAGTATGATAGAAGAAAATGCAAAAATATGATGAGATAATGTTAGGTACCATAAACGGCTAACACAGCATGTAGACAAACATTCAGGAGGGTCACAAAGGAAGGCTACATCACATAATTAGACCAGCTAGATATATATAGAGGAAGGGGAATTATAAACTTGAAGCAGGATCACTATCTTTAAAAGAAACTTTGTCTCCAATAAAATTCTGAGCGCCACTTCCTAAAAGTGACGATTCTAGACAAAATAAAACTCTCAGTAAAGCGGGCATAGGTCAATATGGCAGAATCCTGGTGACAAGAGAATTGTCGAAGCATTATATGAACTACCTATTTGAGCATAGCATGTAAATTCAACAGTTCATTTCAGTTGTTAAACCAGCTTCCCAAATAAGTTAAATTGTAAAAGTGATTTGTGTTTGAAAAAATGATGAAACAAAAGTGAGTGTGTTTGAGAATTCGGCATGCCAAGTGACTTATCTCCACCCTGTTACTACTGTATCTTTTCTTTTCTCTTCTTCCCTCCTCACCCTCCTCCTCCTTCATTCCCGGAAAGAGAGAGGCACGCATACACACCAGTCACCACAATGTGTCCCTTCTTCACAATCTTCCTCCTCTTGACCTCCCTGCCTCAGATTCTCTCTTCAAAATCTATTCTTTCTTCAGGGCGCAGGATCGTTCACGAACCATTCCAGCCATTGGGTTCTCTTCCTCCTACTCCAACTCCCAACCCTCATCCTCCTCCTTCCCCGCCTTCACCGCCCAACGCTAAGTATCCTTTTTCCAGCACTACTTCTAGGAAGTCTCCGTTTTTCCCTACCTACCCTACACCTCCTCCTCTGCCAACGAGAAAACTCTCAGATCCGATAGTAATGTCCAGCTGTTTCCTCCCAATTCTGAATCTGGTAATGGAGGTCGAAAGGTGAGGCAAACTTTTTCAACTAGCTCTGAGTTTCTTTACCTTGGCTCCCAGCGACAACTGCTCAACACATACAGCTGGGCGTAGAGCTTTACAAAGCAGAGGGAAGACGAGGATGGTCGTTGGAATTTATTGAACAAGAAGAGAGTCGTTGGGGAATTTATTACATACCGTTGATTGGTGCTGCGTTATCCTTCCACTCGTAGAAGCTGCCCGTTTGAGCTTATAGGCAAAAGTCGCTTTTGAAGAGAAGGCGGTGTCAAACACAGGCAAAAGATGAACAGTAACATAAATGGGTGATTGGTTAAACGCGGGCAAGATCGTTTCCAAACAAGCATAATATCATTCAAGGAAAAAAATGTAATTGGAATTTGGATACTTCGCAAGGTTCAAAAAACCGGACCGGACAACGAACCGGTCGAGACACTGGATTAAGGGTCAGAGGTTGAACCGGGATCGAATCGGGGGTTAACCCGGGGGTTGACCCGGCTATATAAAATATTACAAATTAATTTGTAATAACAATCTATGCATTAGGAATCCAAATATCCATGTAATAATCAAAGTTCTAACATTTTAATACAGATATCAAAAGTTCAAAATAGTAGATTTTATCATCTACAAATCAAAGTCATCACCATTAAGTTTGGGAATCTCCTAATCAAAGTCATCATCATTTAAATTTTGGGAATTAGGTGAAATTGGGAGACATGAACAG
>JANTPZ010146007.1:41289-55335 GCA_025593235.1 Vachellia pachyceras | reverse complement strand
ATGTTACGGGGAGCATGAATTTACCACAATGCCCTTACCACAACACCAGCTGTGACCATTAACAACCCCAGCAGCTTCTGGTGACAACCCCAGCAGCTGAGCCTAACAACACCAGCTGTGACCATAACAACCCCAGCAGCTTCTGGTGACAATCCCAGCAGCTAAGCATAACAACATCAGCTGTGACTATTAACAACCCCAGCAACTTTTGGTGACAACCCCAACAGTTCAGCCTAACAACACCAGCTGTGACCATTAACAACACCTGATGCTAATAACCCACCACCTCACACTAACAACACCAGCAGCTTCTACTGACAACCCCACCAGCTAACACTAATAACACCAACAGCTGCTGCTAACAACACCATCAGACAGCATGTACAACACCAACATCTAGTGCTAATAACCCCACCAGCTCCTACTAGCAACACCATTAGTCAGCATTAACAACACCGGCAACTACTGCTAACAACCCCAGCAGCTTCTCATGACAACCTCAGCAACTGAGCCTAACAACACCAGCTGTGACCATTAACAACCCCAGCAGCTTCTGGTGACAACCCCAGCAGCTGAGCCTGACAACACCAGCAGTGACCATTAACAACCCTAGCAGCTGAGTCTAACAATACCAGCAGTCAGCATTAGCAACCCCAGCATCTTTGCTAACAACACCAGCAGCTGAGCATAACAACCCTAGCTGTCAGTATTAACAACCCCCATCAGCTGCCCCTAACAACATCAGTAGTCAGTATTAACAACCTTCGCTGCTGTTGTTAACAACCTTAGCAGCTACAATACTTCTAAACACTGTGCCTTGTGAAAACAGCATCCAGAGTGGCTATGTCTCCTGCGCAGTTGAGCCAAAGTACCTCACGCCACAGTGGGCGGTGGTGGCCTATCATTAACAACCATATTTGAAGGGGGAAGCAAAAAATCCCATTGGGTCAAGAAAAGAGGTTGTGATGCGTTGAAGAGGAAGAAAATTAAAGTAGAGAGCATAAGAACTTTAATGGAAAAAAAAAACAAAAAGACAGAAGGGAGAAGCTTGCTTGTACGTATGGAAAAAACAAAAAATGAAGACAAAAAAGAGCTCCAAAATGAAGATTCTTCAGCGAAGAAAATAAAAAAAAATGATGACTGAGGAAAATCAATTGCCATAGCTGTACAGCGAATTAAACCAGAAACAAGAAAAGTTCAGTGTATGGACAATGTGAGACGGCGATAGCTTCACGAGCAACAGGTGACGGCATCAAGAGTGAAGCTCAAAGGCGACGTGAGACGGCAGTGTTAACGAAGCTCAAAGCCTCAAAGGCGACTGGCCGACAACTTTCCTGTCTCCAGAGGCTGGAAAGGAAATCAATGAAGCTCAAGGGCAAGGTGGACTTTTCATAAGTACAATTAACCACTAAAAAGTCCCTTGGGACCTAACAATAATTGTCAGAAACTTTGGGATCTTTTAATTGTTTTTTAGGCTATCTTGGGACTTATTTGTGATTCTCCCATAATTTTATTGCGGGAGCTTTATGATATTTAAATATTAAAATAAGGTAATTGATGGAATATTCTCTTCAGGGTTTTTGTCGGCAGCCAATTTCATTCTGGATTCTCTTCTTTTCTTTTTTTCAAAGAATCTTTCCTTTTTATTGGATCTGGAATGGGTGAGGAATGACGGAGATTCTTACCATTCAGCCGGGAATTTGGATTTCCGTGGTAGAGAAAAGCAGCGACAAAAACTTTTGTAGTTTAGTGATATGACATCTCTTAAGTAGAAGGTTACGGGTTCAATCACACCGTTACAACCTCATCCTATTCTCTTTAAATAAAAAAAGCAACAACAAAAACAAAACATAATTTTTTTAAGGATCCCCCACCCCCAAAATAAATAAAACGGCTTTATTGTATGAACAAATCAGGTGGCATCACAACTTGAGGTCATTAATTCAAATAACATTGATTTGGAAATTTTAAGAAGATGGTTGGGCTCACCAACGATTCAAGGTATAGCATCTAACTCATGATCCACTGGAATATGTTAAGCAAGTCTTTTAGTTCTGAGTTCTGATCATAAAGGTAGGTCAATTCAGTTTCACTAAGATGTGGTGATGCCTTCCCAAACACCACGATTGATGTGAGAATTTTATTTATACGCTATGTGTAACTACCTTGATAAATATTCTATGAATACGAAGAAATATCTTAATTTTGGTAATCTTCTGGATCCAACTCAAAAATTTTTTTATACAAAAAATAAAATCAGTTGGGGCCACGAACCTAAAGCAGTTACCAGATGGAACTGCGCCCTTGTTTGAAATGTTTAGGGCCCGAGTGTCGGGTCTTTTCTAAAACAACTCTGAGGAGAAATTATCTGGTTGGATCAAGTGGTAAGCGGCTTGTTTCAACTTAAACAAGATCTTGAATTCAAACCTTGTTAATGCAGCAGCCATGGTTTGGGAGACCTTTCCACCTTTCTCGGGTGCGCGACGCGGGTTGAGTCCGGATTAGTCGGAGCGAAGCTCCGGAGATCGGGCGGATAACAAAAAAAACTCTGAGGAGAAACTTTGTGGACTATTCAAACCCAGTTTTTAAAGGATTGATGGCCAACATTTTCCTGTTAGGAGTTAATTTATTCATATACATATGTATCATTAGATTATATATCAATTTACAAGTTAAGTAAATTATTTTAAATATAAATAGTTTAAAGTAGTGTATTTAGATTCTTTAATTTCTAAAACAAATACCAAGAGCTCTTATATTAATAACAAAAAATAGTATGATATATAAACTGGTGTAGTGGTCAATGTGGTTATGTCTACGGTGTAGATGAGTTTTTTTTTGTTTTTAGGATATTTTAGTATTTTTACATTATAAATATATATATTTAATTAAAAATTATATCTTACATTCATCGTCCTATCCCACATGCTAAAAAATTTATTTTCATTTTCATTTCCAATGAAAATTTTTCCACTCACCCAAACGGGTACTAGTGTCCATCCCATTTCTTCAAGTTTGTCGTTACCACAGCAGTTATAAAAGCGTCACGCATTAATCTGTTTCTTCGTTCTTTTTAATTGCTCGTATATACTTTATTTACGGTTATAATCTGCTTTAGGACGACGAGGTAATCATATTCGTCGATGTTCAAAACCCGGCCTGCGGATTACCAACGACGCCGTTTTCTTGGGCATTGCTAAATTTCCAACCTGGCAAGAAAGAAAGCGGTTCATAAAGGGAAATTAGATTGCCCTCGCATCAGATCAAAACCGGGGGGCGAAGAAAAGAAATTCCAAGTAGAGGGAACCAGTCAACCTTTTGTAATTTGTAGTCGCCAACAATGGCGCGATCGAAGTCCAGAGGTACGGATCAAGGCTCCTCACGCGGGATGAACGCAAGGGTTTGGCTCTATTCGATCCTCCTCACCTTGCAATATGGAGCTCAACCTTTGATTTCCAAATGGTTCATCAGGTTTCTTTAAGAATTTACTTCTAAGAATCCAATTTGCCTTTATTGCCTTTTCTGTTATTCACTGTTTGGTTCTGGGTTCCCCCATCCAAACAAGATCATGGGCTAATATGCATTTCTGTTGATTCAATGGACGCCATTTAATGATGCATAGTCAATTTATCCTGAACATGATAATTCGTTCGTAATTTTTTTCGGCTTGACATGTTAGGTGTTGGTAATTTAGATGTCTATCCACTAGTGACGACGGAGGACAGGTTTTATATCTATAATAATGTTGTGTGAAGGAGGGTAATTTAAATCAACTTCGTTAGGCTAATTGACTCCCGCATGTCAACATATTAAGAATCTTGCGCGTCATTTATATTAGTGGTTGTTGTTTGGCAAAAAAAAAAATATTAGTGGTTGTTGGTAAAATTAACTGAGGCCATTGGAAGAACAAGATCGACTTAATAATTACATTTACACTAGTAGTCAACCAAAAAGTATAAAGGATGAACCAAACAACTATGTGTATTTCTCAATTTCCAATGGTGAAACCTTATGATAAATTTCAGAAAAAGGGTGTTGTATTTTCAAGAATCCAGGCGATTAGGGTTTTGGAAGTTGAGACGTTGTTTTATTTCTTTTTGGGCTATTTGTTGATTTGAAGAAGACCTAGTAAGACCCAGAGTGAGAGACACCCCCCTCAAACAAAAAATAATAATAAAATTGGGATTTGAAAAGCCGCATGAGCTGCATTCATTTCCTCATATCAAGTGTATGGGATCCTAAAATATTATGTAGGTGGTAATATGATTGCTAGGCTGAGAAATTGTCGGAAATGAAGGCCTCAGAGTTGGAATGAAAAACCAATACTCCACCTGTATGTTCTTGTCCAATAGTCTGTTTCTTCATAATGGAAGGAATTTCCTTGGGTTTATCGGCAAAGTTGTGCTTCTTGTGTAATAAAAGATTTCAGTTCATGCCATTAGATTTTCCTTCTTTACACCTCATAGCTATGTACATGTTAAGTGCTCTTAGTTTCTATGAGAATGGTCAGTTTGTTTTTCTATCAAAGGTATTTATTCATTAGCGTATGCTTCTTACCTATAATTCATGAGGGGGTATTTAATGTGTTAATCATGAAATTAATTTCTAGTCATATTCTTGTGCATGCAGCAGTGACATTTTATAGTAACCGGTTATATGAATTTGTCTTTTTAACTTCATTTCCCCATCTTCTCACAGAAAAGAAGTTATTGTAACATCATCTGTTTTGGCATGTGAGGTTCTAAAGGTAACCGTTAATCAAATTTGTCTTGATAAGTACACGTGTACTGTACATTGCTTCTCCAATTACTTATTGGGAAAAACTCAAGTATTCTTTTAATATGCTTTTTAGGTTATATGTGCAGTAATTTTCATGTCAAAAGAGGGTACTTTGAAGAGAGCATTCAAAGAATGGACTTTGATTGGTGCATTGACTGCATCAGGACTCCCTGCAGCTATCTATGCTCTTCAAAATAGCTTGTTGCAAATTTCTTACAGGAATCTTGATTCACTCACATTCACAATGCTTAATCAGACAAAGATACTTTTCACTGCATTCTTTACTTACATAATATTAAGGTTTGTCACTGGGATTAATGTCCTTGATATTTATGCTTTGCTGGACGTAACTCATTGTTCAAGTTTGCATCTGAGGAAATACTAATTGTCATCTATGTTAGGCTGGTACATGGTTTGATAGTGCTTGTGCATCAGAAGTGATTTACTCATATACTGTTTATCGCTCACTTTACCTTTAAGTTGCCATATGCTTTTAATTGTGGTTTAATACTTCCATAGCAGAAAATTTTCTTATTGGTTGCTATAAGATAAGGATTTGTGAAGCGGACAATGGTAATCTCTCTTGGAAATGGGTAACTGGATGTTACTAAACATGAGAACATTTGGTTTCTGAGTTATATGCAGGATTGGAGTCCTGACGTGTATTTCATTTATAGGGTTGCTTTATTGCCTTCTTTATAAATGGTAAATTCATATAATGTTTTGGCCCTTTTGGTGTTCAGTGACCTCCTATGTTTTTTATTTATGCTAGCATCTTAGTTCTTATTTTAATTTGGTTTTATTTCATATTAATATGGTCTTAGCTCAATAAGTCTGGATTGGTTGAAGGAGAGTCCCAAATTCATATAATAAATTCATAGACAGGAAGCACCCTAAGGAGTGGTTCAGTTAGGCTGGTTACTTGTCTGCCTTTTCTTTTCTTTTCTTTTCCTTTTTGGGTATAGGGAGCTGGGTTAGTGTTAGTGAATTTTACCGAAGGAATGAAAATCTAGATACAAAGTGCTTCTCTTGGTATTAAGTAAGATATTGGTGTTCAAGACATCTTATAATAGCTTATACAGGCAGAAACAATCAATTCAACAAATTGGAGCTTTGTTCTTGTTGATAGTTGCTGCTGTTCTTTTAAGCGTTGGCGAAAGCTCTAGCAAAGGTTCTACAGGTGTTAATGCTGATCAGATCTTATTTTATGGAATTATTCCAGTATTAGTTGCTTCAGTGCTCTCTGGATTGGCTTCTGCATTGTGTCAATGGGCCTCTCAGGTTACCAGAACTTTGCAGTTTCAAATTTTTCATTCATATTTTCTTTTGTTTATACTTGTAGTATTCATACATGTGATCACAGGTTAAAAAACACTCATCATATTTGATGACTATAGAGATGTCCATTGTTGGAAGTCTATGCTTGTCTCTCAGTACTTTGAAATCTCCAGACGGGAAAGCCATGGGACAAAAAGGGTTCTTTTATGGTTGGACTCCTTTAACTTTGGTAACCTTCTTACTGTTCTTTGGCCTTTTTGATCCTGTTTCTTAGCATTTTCATGTTTGAGTCATGATTTTGTGTATATAAGCTAATACAACCATGGCATAGGTTTTAGAAGACTTGAAAAGATCAAATCTTACCCCCTTGATTAAGCGTTTGCATTCAGTTGTAATGTTTAGCTGAAGTTTTTAATTTCTGCCAAGGTTTCTGTTGATGTTTTCCAACTTTATGCTCACGTTCATCTTTTTTTGCAAAATGAAATGCCACAAATTTATGACTCAACCGTTTTTAAAAAAGTTAAGAGTTGGTTTGTATTTTTAAGGCAATTATATTATAATTATACAAATTTCATAATTTGGAGATTTCTTGTTTTTCAACTGGATTTTCAAACTTCCAATAAGTTACATATCCTTATTTATTATTCATTTCAGGTCCCAGTGATTTCCAACGCTCTTGGTGGAATTCTTGTGGGTCTAATTACAAGCTATGCCGGTGGTGTTAGAAAGGTAACGAACTGGTTATTTTGAAGGAAGCATATTATGAGGTTTTTATTTTAGTATGCATGATTACTGTTTTTAAAGATTTTTTTTTTCTGGACTTCATTGGTGACGCAGTTACAGAAAGTTAAACTGCATATATTTTGGTCTCGTATGTAATGATGGTTTAAAATTGTAATATTGCTACTAGATAACCGATTAAAACAATTGACCAAATGAGGAACTTAGTAATTGGTAGGCAATTATACTTTTTGTTGGGAAAAATATTTTTGTTTGGGTCATTTTATGAAGGCACTTACAATGTTGATGGTTCTGATGTGATTGTAGGGATTTGTCATTGTTTCTGCACTTCTAGTTACAGCATTGTTGCAGTTTATTTTTGAAGGAAAACCACCTTCCCTATGTTGCCTTGTGGCTCTCCCACTTGTGGTCAGTAGCATCTCAATATATCAGAAATACCCCTACCAGCTTAAGAAGAAGGTGTCATAACTCCTAATTGTCATGACATTGGTTGTTTCTTTATATCCAAAATATATACATCTTGTCTATGATATGGTAGAAAGCAGGAATTCTCATGGCTTGAGTTTTAAGATTTGAGACCGGCCTTGAGGTTCGTAGTTCGATGACTGTTATCTCACAGAAAGCAGGGATTCTTCTTAAATCGACTTGGACTAATCAATATGTTTAGGATGTTATCCAGATTTGTCTACAAGCTTTTATGAACGAGTTGTATATTTTGGCCTCTTCATTTTGTAACACATGGGGCATGATAATGAAATTCATTCAGGAAAAAACATTTTATTTCATATTTATCATGGTTTACCCACTATCTTATCATTTGATTCATGTGCTTGTAATCTAAAATTATTTGTGCCTATCACCATCAAATTTATATCAATATAATTTTATTAATATATCAATAAACTATGTCATTGCAACATTATTTATTAATTACTATTTTTTTATTGTAATTTTGTTTTCATTGACTTTCATCATGAAGAGAAAAAATCATGGATGGAACATTTTAAGCATTGTGTTAATAAAGAAATAAAGGAAGTATATTATAAAATAAAATTTATCTTTCATAATCATATAATTTTTTTTAATTTTTTTTATTGATCTATGATTTGTTGGAAATTAATAATTACAACATAAAATGCTATCTAAAAAGCTGTTAATTTGTCTTATGTAAAAGGCCAGCCAGGGCTTGAGATATAATAGTAGTAAGTTGGTATACTACTTAAAAAGCAAACAAAAGAAACCTAGCAGCATTGTTTATCGTTATGTCCATTTACTTTTAAATTATCTCAGCTTGTCTCAGTATTAAAAAAGGCAAAATTATATAATTTTTTCATAAGGTTAATAGTGTGAAAAATTAAAATTTCTAAGAGAGGTTAAATTTAAATTTTAAAATAACTAGATTAAAGTTTAGGAAAATTTTCTACAATTATTAACTTAACAGGATGCTACATAGGATGTGAGGTGATTTCCGTTGAAAACAAAATAACGGTAAGTTAACAGCAGAGTGTATAAAAAAAAAAAAGGTCATAATAGCTAAATTTAAATTTTGAAATATTAGCGAGTTAGATGCACCTGCCTTATAATAGCTCTTTTTTTTTTTGTATAACTTAACCTAAAAGTTACTTAATCTACATTAAAAATATTTTAAGTTTAATAAAGGAAACAAAGAAAGAGAAATAATTTACAAAAGTTCTGCACAAAAAACTCATTGAAAGGAGCAGGTTGATACAAAAAACAAAAAAAAAGTCATCCGAGGACTGCCACGTCTACAGTATCTATCACTATCATCAACCATGTCACCATCAAGAGGAAGACGAACCTAGGAAGCAGGGTGGTGGTAAGCTTCGCAAACCATTCTTTATCATGCGTATCCTTAATTCACTCTACGTTCCGGACCTTAAACATGGAGGATAAATTGAAGAACCCGCTTTCGGTCTCCCCGAACCTCTTGTCATCCGATTCGTATGATGGGCGAGGACAAAAAGCGAAGAACAAACTATCACAGTCCCGCGTTGTTGAGGGGTGCCAAGCCAGGCATTGGCTTGACGAGAACAGCATGAGAATGCCGACAGGGCGTTGATGCTGTTATGAAATTCCTGTGGAGGAGCCTGAGGTATGGCTATGCTAGGTAGCTTAAAAGACATGTTGCTGTGAGTGTTTGAAATAGGATTCACTTTTGGTAGTGCTTATAAACATCTTTTGTTCTAGATGATCATGGTGAATGATGGTATAATGTTTCTTGGAGCTCCTAGATTAATAATCAATAAATTTTTAACAAGTTGGATTTGATCGGAAATGCTAGAAAAGCGCAAGAAAGCTGTTAGAAATCAGGATATGCTCAATCAAAAACGAATATTCTGTTAAGGCTTGCTCCAAGAGGATTTTCTGTTGGCAACTTCGTCATTCTGGCTCCCAGGTGGGAGCAGCTATTGTTTAAGTCTTTAAGGTGATAATATATTTATCATTCCTATATTTTATTCTTTAAGAGGTACAGTGTAGAAGTCTGGACGCTTCAGCAGGTTCTTTTTTTATTGTTTTTATTTTGGAGTCTCAGTATAACTCAGATTTAAACTGCAGACCATTTGCTTCACATAAAAACTGGTTATACATGTTTTTGCTACAGGATTTTGAGCCAGAAAACTTAGGACATGGAGAGCCTTCTTGTAGAGTTGGCTCTTAGTCTATTGGGATACGGTGACTTTGGTTTATCCTGTCTTTCTCCGGCTTCATCTCCATCGAGTTTTGCATGAAAGGACTGCTTTATCTTTCTCCAATTAAGACCCCAGCCCGATACAATCTTTGGCTTGTTGTTACTCAATTTTTCATACTCCCTCTGTAACTCAGAGTAATCATTGTGCAGTTCTGCCATATTGGACTTCACATTCTCAAGTTCTGATTTGAGTGCTTGAATCTCCGCATTTGTAAATGATTGGTTTACATCCTGTTCAGAGTTGTTTCCACTTGGTTCTGGCTCCTTTTCTTGCATTTCTTCTCTCATCTTTACTTGCTCTGAAAATAGAACCTGCAAATCTCATATTTTGGTCACGGATGAATCAATTAGGACAAGTAATCATAATCAGTGCTATCAGCTTCATATCCTGATTTGATAACCTTGATCATAATTGTTAATTTTCTGTTTTGGTCCCATACTCTTTCAGATATCATGTGAACCATTTCACCTTTCTAAAGAATATAAGTTTCTTGCAATGGACTTGGAAATATCCTGTTCGATCTGCTGATTATCCTCTATTAAATTAGTTCATGATGACTATCTCACATCTCAAATTCTCTTTTATTCAAAATGTTCTTCCAAATTCGTTTTTCTCTGCCGCAACATCAAGAGGATTTTATTTCTAAAGCACACTGGGCATCGGCATAAGCTCTTCTGTATAGAATAAAGTTCTTGGAGAAGTTATTGTCAACAATAACCCATTAATGTTGGTTTCATTTATATTTCGGTCACCTCCTGTGGAGCTTAAAATAAAAGCTCCCGAAGATGCATCATATTGGAATTGAGCAACTAGATTATTGGGTTCTGACAAACTTCACCTGCACAATAGTTCTTAGAGGCAATCTTTCATTTTGTGCAGCGTGCATGCATGCATCAAGTGAAAGTTTTCCACAGTTCATTATTTTGCACAGCCTTCTCTGGTCATGCTCAGGCAATGCAGGATGACTCTGAAGAGATCTCAGTGTGATAACGTCAGAACATTGTCTTAAAATTCGTTCTACATGCATATTAAACAGAAAATTGAAACACAAGAAGAAAGAAACAGCTAACCTTGAGGTAGGTGTCAACGGCTCTGTATAGACCATCATCACAGGTTCGGGCGTTTTCCGGTAGCAGTTCAGCCAAAACTTGAAACTTCGTAATTGAGAGATTTGGATCTCTTGCAACTTCAGCTAGGTAATTGTCTAAGAGTCTACTAACGTTGAATTTCCCAGACTTTGTTGCACCTGTTGTCCATGCATCAAGTAGTATTCCACAATCCTTTGCACCACATCAGTGTCCAGCATCGTGCATTCTTCTGATGAGTTGACCATGTTACTAAAAGGGGGAAAAAGACGCATAAAGGTTATTGTGATTGGATATTTTGAGAATTTCTTGTATTTTTTCTTAACTTAAATTTTTTAATTACATAATCCACTGTGTGAAAAGGGAAAACTATACACACTTTACTAGTTTCCATTGATCTCCGTTTTGATATCTTGGAATCAAAAGATCATTCACCTCCGCATCTTCCAACATCATCCCCACTCTCTTTTCAATGTCTTAAGTGAGAGCAGGCGATGCAGAATACATGATAGCCATTTTTAACATCTGCAACAAGAATTTACATGACACAGCTTCTTGTTGAGGAGGAAGTATGCTTAATAGGCTTTCAATAATTGTCTTTTGCTCCTTGCTGTGTCCAGATTTTTCTTTCTCATTCCCACCGTAAATACTGAACTGTAATTCATTCTTTCCGTACCCATATCCTCTTGGCCCTTCTAACTCCACATCCATTCCTCGCAACCATAATTTCGCATAGTGCATAATGCACTCACCTATTATCTCCGGTTTGGTTCCTTTTGCTCTTATAGCTGCAATAATCCGCATGAAATGATCAATGCGAAAAGTTGTCACATCATCAAACCACCAGCCTTCTTGATTAGCTGCTGCATCTGCTCCTGTGGAGTTTTTATCTTTAGAAGCCTTCCAAGCTATGGAGTCACAGCATCTTCTGACAATTTGCAGATTCTCAGCCCATGGAGATAGAGTTTCACAAGACATCAGTACAGTGATTGTGTCTTTCCATGAAGAAAGCACAACAAATGTGAGGAAGGCTTCACTCTTGGGGATTAGATTTCCATCTTCCACTTCTTCTTTCATCTCTAAAAATTCTGACGCACATCTCAGTGTTGCTATGTTCTTTGAGCTAAAATCTATTGGGAGGCCATAGCAGAATCTTATGATTATTTCAAATGTTTCAGATCCACCTGGAAAGTTTTCAAGCTTGAGCTCATATCCTGTATTTGAGACCGAAGGCTGCACTTCCAATCGTCCTATGTAGGCGCATTTTGCTATCAAGGGATACTGTTTCAGCAAAAGATGAAAAAACATGAGGTGATTACAGTGCCTTTCTCAAGAACTAGTATCTTCCTTTTCAATGTTTTCTGCTTTATCTTGCTCGAGGTAAGGATTAAAACATGAAAAGTTAACTTAATTAGTGCATGTACTAAGGACGAAAAATAAAATCTCTTTTGATCAACTTTTCTCTGATCATTTGGAAGAGGAATAAATGTAGGAATAGGTAGCTTCCCTATACCTTGTGAACATTATAAGTAGTTTCCTGAACATGAATTGACAAGTCCGAAGGAACTTGAGGTGTGATAAACCTGCATGATCCCAAATCAGAGCAAGCATAAAAGAAAGGGCATGAAATTTACTCAAGTTAGATGTGCAAAAGTCACATCAATATATAGACATCTCAAGGAAATTGTGATTAGTGTTTTTTGTAGCTGCCAAAATATGAAATGAAACGTCTTTTGTGACTCTAACACACACGCACTCTCTACCATGATTTTTCATTTTTGAAGCTGTCAGATATTGTGATGACTTTGTTGGGAACTACGATGCTGTTGTCGGAAAGCTGATGGGTGCCATCAGAATAATTCTCTGCCTGTGTCTTTTGGTTGAGTCGCCTGAAGCTGAAGAGACCTTCACATGGTGGTTTTCTCTAGTTGCAGTCATGCTATGGTCACGCTTCATTAAAAATTTCTGAAGAATAAATGGTATGACATACCCCAGCTCTGCTCTAAATTAATGCTGAGAAGTGAGTTTGTGGTTTCTGTAGGAGTGTAGTTAATATGGTTGTTGGATTGTTCCTTTCCTGGGAAGTCTATTAGCTTTCACAAAATTCCCCAAGCATATGAAAAATGAAAACTTTGGGGCAAAAAAAAAAACAATATAAAAACTGAAAACTACATATGGATGAGTTCCACCATTCTTTTTCTTTCTTTTATTTACCTATTTATTTATTTCTTTTTGGAATCGGAAAGGACAATGAGTAGTTTGTACTTCTTCCTCTACCAAAGATGGAGGGCATTCTAAAAGAAATTCTTATCCAAAATACAAGTGCTCTTGATGGATTATTAACAAACGTTCTCAAATTATCTATTATCTGTATTGCAATTTACTAGAAGCCTTGAAATCTAACAGTTTTTCTCTATATTTAAATATAGATAAATTGGAAAATGTGTTATTTCCTAACAAAAGTAATGAGTCAATAAGACTCCATCTGATCCTAAATTTAAAAATATATAATTTATAAGATATAGTATCTACGAGCTAATGTGATTTACTTTAACCTTTTTTGCAATGCAAGAAAGAAATATTATAGCTTGTTGTTTTCTTTTTTTAAAAAAAATTGAGAATAATATAATAAAATAGAATCTTTCTAAGGATTTCCCCCTCCTCATTTTAGCCATCAATTTTTGAGATAACCCAGATGCCAAATATATATATATATATCTTATTTATAATAGCCATTACCTTTATTAAATAGTTCAATGGTTCCAACAAATTTTATATCTTTAATTGTAAAAATTTTAAGACTAATAAAAATTTACAATAAAAGACACTTTAAAGATGAATGAAATATTAAATTCAGAGTAAATATGATCTTCACATGATGTGTTATACTTTTTAATTTAAAAAATTGCACTCAACCCTCTTAACATTTTCATATATGTAATTTTTATATTGTATTTTTATTATAAATAATATGTGTTGCTAAAGATGTTATTTTAAATAACATGAATTAATCAAATAAATATAAAAAGGAATTCAATGAATTGCTTCCATATTATAATATTATATTGATATTGATTTAAATATAATTTATTTCTTTAATATTACTATCTAACATTTAGATATTACATTTAAGTTAATAAAGTGTTAAATTAAGACATCTGAAATTAGTTTAGATTATGTGAATGGTTAAGCATAGACAACTATTAAAAATGACGAGAGAAATCGTCAAAAAGAATTGATGAGAAAATCAAGAAAGCCAACTCCGATTCTAAGTGGATAAATTGTTGGTATTACAATTCAAACCGTCAGGATAAAAATTAAATTTGAAAACTTCTAAGGGTTGGTTTGGTTTCAAGGTTTTGAAACCTAGGTTTCAAAATCTAGGTTTGAAACCTAGGTTTTCTCTTTCATACTCTCTTTTTACTACTCTTTCTTACTTTCCTCTTTCTTAC